>CM028886.1:670000-710000 GCA_016801885.1 Toxotes chatareus | reverse complement strand
GTTTGCAGAGGGTCGTATATTTAAACTGATGACTGAACATCACAGACACAGACCAAACCGAGCGACTGACCTCCGGCGTCCGGCTGAGTCTCTGCAGCATCACACAGACGATGATGGAACCTGAACCCAGAACGCTGCAAATCAGATCCACACAGGTGTGTTACTTACTTCATCAGTAACACATGGTCACACATGGTCACATGGTCACACATGGTCACACATGGTCACATGGTCACACATGGTGGTGTCATCTTCTAAAAAATGAACTAACTTCTGTTCTGAGCTGCTTCTGAAAACTTCACTGACATGAAAATTTTGCAGAAACTAAACCAGTGAAACATAAAGCGCTGTAACCACATTATTTCCTGTTGACTGGAACATTTCCTCTTCCCATTGTCTGAGTGCTGTGACCTCTGACCTTTCACCACATTCCCATTGGCCCCTTGCAATGTGAACAACCCAGAAGTGAAAGCGTGGTGTACTGAGGAGTGTGATTTCACAAACATCGGAGTAAAAATCTACACGTCTGATTTTTTTGTGTCATTCACTAATCTGATTTTATTCCAGTGAAACCAGTTCACCCATCAGGAGAACGTACCAGTGAGAAGTGACTGACCTGAGCAGAGCCATGACCAGCTGGATCCACCTGACTGCGTCATACACCTGCGGACAGGAGACATTTGGTTTAACTTCACTGCTCCTGAAAACATTTAAATCACCACAACAGAAGTCCCCGAGTTTCATATCAGACACCAGTGTTTCTAAATGGAGTTTCAACAACGTGAAGTGGCTCACTGATGAGTTTCTAATCACACAGGAGAAAGAGGTGGAGACACTCAGTGCGTGGGACTGTGGACGAACAGAGAAACAGACTAATCACACTCATCCTTTAAGTTCAGGTCTGTGTTCGCTGCAGATGTGAAATGTGAAAGTGTTAAAAATAGAGAAGAACACAAACTGTGTGAAAGACAGAAAATCCCCACAGATCTGAGTGAGGAGCTGCAAGCAGCAGCTGCTTCAGTCCTCTGTCACAGTCCTCTGTCACAGTCCTGTCACAGTCCTCTGTCACAGTCCTCTGTCACAGTCCTCTGTCACAGTCCTGTCACAGTCCTCTGTCACAGTCTCTGTCACAGTCTCTGTCACAGTCCTCTGTCACAGTCCCTCACAGTCCAGTCTGTCACAGTCTCTGTCACAGTCCTCTGTCACAGTCCTCTGTCACAGTCCTGTCACAGTCCTCTGTCACAGTCTCTGTCACAGTCTCTGTCACAGTCCTCTGTCACAGTCCTCTGTCACAGTCCTGTCACAGTCTCTGTCACAGTCCTCTGTCACAGTCCTCTGTCACAGTCTCTGTCACAGTCCTGTCACAGTCCTCTGTCACAGTCTCTGTCACAGTCCTCTGTCACAGTCTCTGTCACAGTCCTGTCACAGTCCTCTGTCACAGTCTAGTCTGGACCACAGTCCTGTCACAGTCCTCTGTCACAGTCCTCTGTCACAGTCTAGTCTGGACCACAGTCCTGTCACAGTCCTCTGTCACAGTCCTCTGTCACAGTCTCTGTCACAGTCTCTGTCACAGTCCTCTGTCACAGTCTCTGTCACAGTCCTCTGTCACAGTCCTCTGTCACAGTCTCTGTCACAGTCCTCTGTCACAGTCCTCTGTCACAGTCTCTGTCACAGTCTCTGTCACAGTCCTCTGTCACAGTCTCTGCATGTTGTGACGCAGAAACTGACTGAAATCACTGGCAGCAGTTTGTTCTCCTGCTGTTACAGAGAGAAGCCGACGTCCTGAGATTCTCACTGTTTTTACATTTGAATTTTTTTTAATGTTCTCATTCAAAGTGCTGCACTCTACTGTTTCTTTACTTTAGCTTCAGTTAGCAGAAACACTGGATATATGGAAAACATGATGATTAAACTAATGCTCACTGGGAATGTTTGTCTCTGATCAGCATGTTTCCCTCTCAGATGGATTTATTTGATGAAAAACTTTATCGAACTTACTAAAAAATCAAACATTAAGTCATATAAAGATCATTTATACAGCCAAACCTTTTCTGTGTCCTTCACCATCTCCTGACTCTTTATTGATCTAAAGCAGGTAAAATGAGCTCCACAACATTAAACTGCTGCTTTCATGTGAAATCATTAATAATAATAATGAAAGCACAGGAAATACTAACTTAATGCTGCATCATTAGATGAATGTGAATTTGACATCAGATACTTTTAATCCTTCTGTACTTTGGTAAAACTCCCGATTATTTTTACGTGGTGTTCTGACTCAATGCTGACTGAACAGTCTGAGTGTCTCTGAGTGTCTCTGAGTGTCTCAGCCTAAACTCTCACCTCGGTCCAGTCCTGAGCTCCGGTGGTGTTTTTCTCGGTGCTGTTGGGGAAACCCTCCTGCAGCCTCGGTGCAGTCCACATGCTGAAAACTTGCAGGTTTAAAAACAGGGATGAAAATGAGAGTCTGAGTCTGAGACTGAGACTGAGTCTGAGTCTAGTCTGGACCTGAAGCTGTCATAATAAACATGCAGCAGCCTGACAGGGGCTTTTATCCTGCACCTGACTCCACCTACTGTCTCAGCCTGACTCCTGCCCCCTGTGGGAGATGGACCAGGAGGCCAGAGGCAGACCAGAGCAGGAGTCCTGATGAGTCAGAGAAGTCCAGTACCTGTCCCTGTAGTGCCACCCTCAGGACGAACATGAGACCAGATAAACCAACAGCATGTTGCAGCCTCTGGGGGACGTTAACACAACTTTGTTTTCAGTTTCCAGAAAATAAAAGTTTATTTTAAAATGTTCCTGCTCCCCTCGGGTCGGGTTCTGATCAGGTCAACACACAGGTCCTCAGCCACGTTCACTACGACCTGCTGGAACTCAATGATCACTGCTCTGCAGTCACCAAACCATCAGCCATCCGCCACCTGTGATCACACTGAGCTGTGTTTTTCATTCTAGATGTTTGTTCCTGACTGAAAGCTGCTGGATGAGCAGATGACCACCTTGTTACCGGGCAGTTTTAACAGGTGACCTACACACACAAACATCCCGCGTGGACTCCGTGCTGAGATCATTTTCTCATCCTTTGGTTCAAAGGTTCTCAAAGGAGTTTCCAGTTCAGACTCTGAAATTAAAACAGCTGGAAAACCTCTGACTGAACCCAACGGACAAAATGTTGAACTCTAAATCAGCAGAATGAGGAAAAGAAGATCAGGGTCTGGACGGTTTAGCAAGCTAACAGTCTCACCCGAGCTCCGTTCACACCATCACCAAAGAAACATGGTCAACTTTAATCTGGATTAAACATCAGATCATTTCTCCTGATTCGATTTCAGTTCTATTCTATTTATTTATTTATTTAATGCCTTCCACCATCAGGATGATGTGATGAATACAGACTCGTGACAGAAGCTTTGAAGGAACTTTATTGAACAGTAAACTTTACAAACACAGAGTTTCTGTGATAAATTAATGAATCTGTCACTGACAAACTCTCAGTCGCTCTGGTTCCACCTACGGACGCTGACACACTCAGCAGCAGCAGAACGGCCTTGTGGGTAAACACAAACCGTCTTTGGGTTGACTGCTCAACCCTGGAAAGTGTCCTTGAGCAAGGCACTGACACCCTGCAGGCTGTGGGGGGGAGGGAGGGGGGCTGTGTGGCTGACCTTTGACCTTTATATGGTGACAGTGTCAAACACCACAGTCACATGTGGCTGATGAATCTGTTCAGTTTCCATCAAACATCAGAGTTTGATGGACGGCCAGGACGTCCTCATCTGTCCTTGTTAATGTGTGTCTCTGCTGAGCTGCAGTGGAGGGACAGTGGCAGTAACGATGGAGAATGTCCTCTCAGTTTGTCCACAGGGATACTGGACATGTCTCTTTATGTCCAGTGTGAACAGGAGGAAACCTGCTGTTTTAAGACAGACTTGGAACATGATGGACCTGTCCTCTAAGGACACTCGGGGGCTGTCCAACCTCTGAGATCGTCTCTGCATCCTCGGGTCCTTCTCGTGGCAGCGATGTTGGCGTTGGCGGTGATTTCACTGACTCGTGTTTCTTCATGTGGTTGCGGAAGATCCTGGCTCCGCTCAGGTTCTTCTTGCAGATGTTGCAGAAGTACGGCCGGGCGTCTGAGTGCACGTCGACGTGGTAGGTGAGCTCCAGGGCGCGGCTGAAGCTCTTGCTGCAGAGCGGACACTGGTAGCGGATTCCCGAGTGCGTCAGCTGGTGGCTCTTGAGCGAGCTCTGCTGTTTGAAGGTCTTCTGGCAGACGGAGCATTGGTAGGGCCGGGCGTCGGTGTGCAGCCGCTGGTGTCGGCGCAGAGCGCTGGAGAAGGTGAAGCTCTTTCCGCAGCCGGTGCAGGTGTAGGGCTTCTCCCCGGTGTGGATCCTCCGGTGCTCCGTCATGTGGACCTGCTGGGTGAAGCTCTTCCTGCAGGTGGGGCACTGGAACGGACGCTCGCCGGAGTGGATCCTCAGGTGTTTCTGCAGCGCTGACGCTTTGAAGCAGTCCCGACCGCACACCGGACAGCAGTGCTTCCTTTTACCGTCGCCGCCGCTGCCTGTCTGCGCCTCTGAGCGGCCATCTTGTTCTGTCGGAGGAGAGCAGCGTGAAGAGGGAAACAACAAATACAATCAACAACATCAGTTACTTAACTCTTTAAATTAAGACGAGGCATCACTGACTCAGACACCTTCAGCAGAACAAAGACTTAATCAGGTCAGTCAGTAAAGTGAGGATGACGTACCGGTGAGCGCCGGCCTCCAGTCCTCTTCCTCTCCGTCAGAGTTTATCAAACCGCTCACGTCTCCTTCTCCGTTGTCCTCCTTCAACAGAAAACCACCACTGTCGCCATGGTTACCAGAGAGCGGTGCAGATTTGGGGATGAAGGACTGTGCGTTGGTAAAAAGGTCCTCTGAGTCCTGGAGGATCATTAGATTCTGTTTAACACAGGAACAAACAGTCGACCTCTGACCACACGCGGCCTGACGTTGTTTCACTTCCTCACACGCTGATGTAACGAACCTGCCACAGGTCTCTGAGCACCTGCTGGGAATTTTCCACAGTTTTCCACCACGTCTCATGTTCTACAACATTTCAACATTTTTCTGTTGCCTGAGGACACACCCCCTGTCCTCACAGAGGGTGTGTCCTGTGCTGAGGGGACGGACAGACAGGAAACTGATGGTGACTGCACAGGGCAGAGCGTCACTTTCCCATCACTGCCTCCCATCCATGACCTGAATGCAGCACAGACATGCTGTGTGCTCCGGTTTAAAACACACAAACTAACGAGCTTCACTTGAAGGCAGCATTTTGCCTCCACAGCTAAATGTCTTACCTGCTCATCCAGGCCTCCTCCTCCTCCTCCTCCTCCTCCACAGTCTGCATGTTGAACCAGAACTCCTGAAACAGATCGCATCTCATCAGTTCAACATCAGAAACGTGACGCTCACATGCATCAGCAGACGCTCAGACGAGCTCGGCTGCAGGTCGCGTTCACAGAGAGCAGCTGGTTCATGAGACGTGCTCATCTGTTCCGACTCGTTACTGCTGAACAGAAACCAATCAGCTTAAAGCTGTGTGCTTCTGGTCCCACCTTGTCGGCGGGTTCAGCGATGAGCCCGTCCCTGATGTGGATCTTCATGTGTTTGCGGAGCAGGCAGGGCCTCAGGAAGCTCTTGGGGCAGATGCTGCAGGGGTGAGGTTTGTCGGCCATGTGGGTCTTCTCGTGCGCTCTCAGGCTGGCGGCGGTGGTGAAGGCCTTCTCACACACCGAGCATCGGTGCAGCTTCTCCGTCGCGTGGATCTTGGAGTGCTCTTTGAGCCTGGATGGCCTCGGGTAGCTCTTCCCACAGACGGAGCAGCTGTGAAGCTTCTTCATACCAGAGAGACCCTCTTCTGCAGGACGGAGAGGACAGGGACAAAGAAAGGGACAGAGTTCAGGATCAAGGTCAGGATCTGGATCCTGAATGGATGTTAGAGCAGGAGTTTCATGTTGGCTGATTCCAGCTCAGATATGCTTTATTTCATTTATTAAATTCATATTTCATGTAACAGACTGTGGTTGGTTTCAGTTGTATGGAAGCTGCTGTGCTACACACCATTTAAATTCTGCTTCATCAGGTTTAACTGTGCAGTGATGTGAGTGTTACACACACGTGTTGTGTTACTGGGACGTGAACACATGTGATTCTCTAACTGTTTCAGTGTGAGATCTTTGGAAGTGCGTGTTTCCTACCAGGCAGTGAAGGCACCGCGTCCTCTCTGTCGTCGTTTCTGTGCTCGACCTTCGGCTCCTGCAGCTCGTTCTCGCCATCACCGCCTGCTGACATCACCTGCGACAAAGACTCGCAGTGAGACGAGTTAAACTGCGTCAGCTGTGCTCTTAGCGTGAACCTCTGCTCTTTCTAAACTTGTGGTTTGAGTTTGACCTCACCTGGCGGTGGCGCCCTGATGGCGCTGAGCCGCCTGCAGTCGTGGCGGCGCCGTGTCGCTCCCTGCTGTGGATCTCCTGGTGCTTCCTGAACACTCTCTGCATGGAGAATCGCTTCTTGCAGACGTCGCACTGGAACGGTCTTTCTCCGGTGTGAGACCTCACATGCTCCTTCAGCCGGGACGCTCTGCTGAAACCTCGGCCACACACGTCGCAGACAAACCGCAGCGCCCTCTGGTGGAGCTGCTTGTGCTGCTGCAGCTTCTCAGCAGTGGAGAAATCTTTGTGGCACAGGAAGCAGCGATGAGGTGTCTCCTGATGTTGAAGACACAGTGTGGTCATTAGGTTTAGTGATGAGACAGATGAGACTTCTGTGTGTCTCCAGGCTGCGTCCATCAGAGGTTTTTCCAGACGCCATGCTGTGGAACTGCCTGAATGTTTTTAAGGACTGAGTAAAAATCTTTTCTCAGTCTGAGGCCACAGAGAAACCACTCACACCAGATCCAGCTCTGCCTTTTTCTGTTCCTGGTGTTAAAGCTTCTAATGTAGAGCTGTCGCACGGAATATTTCTCTAACCAGAAAACATGTGTCAGCGCGACTGACGTAACGTGACCCTGAACGTGCACAGCGTGTCTCTGTGATCATGACAGCAGGCTGAGCGTGGATCTGATGTCAGAGCAGTAACTCACACTGAACCGTACGGCTTCAAGAAGCTTCATACACCCGTCACTCACCCTGCTCGCAGCATCTTCTGCTCGCAGCACGTGTTCTTCCTCTGCGTGTTTCTGCAGGTGTTTCCTCAGCAGGCCCGGCCGGTTGAAGCTCTTGCAGCACAGAGAGCAGGGGTGGGGTTTCAGTCCCGTGTGGAGCCTCACATGATCCCTGAAGGACGACGGTGTGGAGAACACCTTCTCACAGAACGAGCAGGAGAGCCGGTTCTCCTCCTTGTGGGTTTTCTGGTGATCGGTGAGGCCCGTCCTGGAGGCAAAGCGTTTGGGGCACAGCGGGCAGGAGAACGGCCTCTCTCCGGTGTGCGTGCGCTCGTGTTGTACGAGGTGACGCCGCTGAATGAATCCTCGCCCGCACACCGAGCAGTGGTGGGGCTTCTCCGCGGCGTGTCGGAGCCGGTGCCTCCGCAGGCAGCCCAGCTGGGCGTAGCTGACCCCGCAGTCCGGACAGGAGTACGGCTTCTCACCGGTGTGAACCCGCTGATGCACCACCACATTTATCTTCTTCGTGAAGCGCTTCCCACACACGGAGCAGCTGTACGGTTTGTCGCCTGAGTGCGCACTCATGTGGTCCGCCAGTCGAGACGGACGAGAAAACTCCCTGCCGCACACTGGACAGCGGTGACAGCGTTTTGACTGACGGACGCTCTGTGTTGATGCAGGTTCCTGTGGTGCACATGGCGTCTCAGCGTCCTCGCCTGCAGGAAACGATATGGACGTTAATGTCTCAGACACATCTATGTGATACATCAGCCCCATTTCAGGCTGAGTACTTTTAGAATCGGGCTGAATTCTGACCCAATCAGCTGATGTTTGACACGTAAGGCGTCTGATTAACCACCTGCAGCACCTGGGTTCAGACACGCCACCTTCCTGTGCCACAGCAGCAAACATCTGGTTTGACTCTCAGCAGTTGGGAGACTTTTATTGTGAAACAGGAACTGCCTGATGTGTGAAAGCATCTGTTTGACCTGTATAGGAACAACCTGTTGTCAGGTGTGGGCTCTAAGGTGCAGGACCAGCTGTGAGGACGGTAACGTCTCCTCACGTGCAGGACTTCAGTTCCTCTCACTTCTGTATGTGAATATTCAGGTTTCAGACAGACTGTTTTCAGAGAAAATGACGCAGCATCAGCTCCTGTACAAACAGAAACTGATGTTTTTTCATAAAGCAGCAGGAATTAATCTCTGACCTTGAGCAGGAAGCTGCTGACAGTCCTCTCCTCTTCGTTCTGCTTCCACTTTCACTCCGTTCATCTCCTCATCCTCTGCTCGTTCTGCAGGAGGACGGCTCTCCTCAAGGCCTCTGGAACCAGAACCACCACACATCAGTCATCAGTCAGTGTCCTGACCCTCGAGTCCTGATCTGGCCTAAGTCTGACCACAGCACAGCACTGAGCATGCTGAGCTGGACTGGGAGACGGACACCAGGTGACTGTGGACCCCAATTTAAATATTCAGACAGAGCTCAGCTTCAGTCCTCTCAGGTGGTCTGGGACAGGTCTGCTTCCTGTCCCCAGAGTCCAGGCCTCTCAGGTGGTCTGGGACAGGTCTGCTTCCTGTCCCCAGAGTCCAGGCCTCTCAGGTGCTCTGGGACAGGTCTGCTTCCTGTCCCCAGAGTCCAGGCCTCTCAGGTGCTCTAAAACCAAGGACAGGGAAGCTTTTCATTTTTTGATTCTCACATCTGAACAAACAGATAATTTGACATAAGCCAAACCAAGATTTCAGAGGTGACAGAGATTTAACAGGACAAAACAATTAATCGATTAAAGGAGGACATAATCGGCACATTAACGGCTGATGAGAATAATCACCCCACTGCCAGTGTTCGTTCCTCCGTCTCTTCTGAGCTCATGCGTCTCATGAACAGTGACAGTCCAGTGAGGGACCGGAGGCTAGCAGGCTAACAGTTAGCATGCGAATGGTTAACTAACGCATCAACGTCCGCCACAAACACGCACCGCTACCATCGTTTTCAGGAAAGAGGAAGCGAACCAAGACGCAGAAACGTCCCAGAATTTTCCGCCTCCTGAGCGTGAAAATCCCCCAGAAGCCACCGGCTGCTCTGACCCCGGTCTCACCTCAAGGGAGCGGAGCTCCGTCGGCTCCGCTCGATGCAGGCGTCCTGCCCTGAGACCAGTCCCGGACAGCTGCTCCGGCCACCGCAGCCATTCCGGTCCTCTACAGCGAATTACGCCTCGTATCTGACCGGAAAGCGGAGCTTCTCCGCGGCGCGTCAGGTGAATTTACGCCGATGTCAGGCGCCGTTAAATAACCGAAAACACACCTTACAGCGATGAAGTCCAGGTGAGGCCCGCGAACATGGAGCAGACGTCCTCCTCAGTGCTGCCGCTGGCGGCTGGAAGGTGAACTGCAACAACACTGAAGCAGCACACAGAACGGTTCATGTGTGTGTGTGTGTGTGTCCACAGAGGGCAGAGTGGCTGCAGGTTTTTGTCCCAACCAAACAGCAGCACACCAGACTGGACTCATTCAATCAGCTGATCTCAGTCTTCAGACAGCTGATTGGTCAAACTGTGTGCTCTTCATTGGGTGGAACAGAAACCTGCAGCCACTCGGCCCAGCCCCCTGCCCGCGGCGGAGCCCCCTGCCCGCGGCGGAGCCCCCTGCCCACAGCGGAGCCCCTGCCCGCAGCGGAGCCCCCTGCCCACAGCGGAGCCCTCTGCCCGCAGCGGAGCCCCCTGCCCGCAGCGGAGCCCTCTGCCCGCGGCCCAGCCCTCTGCCCGCGGCCCAGCCCTCTGCCCGCAGCGGAGCCCCCTGCCCGCAGCGGAGCCCCTGCCCACGGCGGAGCCCTCTGCTACAGGCAGATGTTTGTTGTGTTACTCGGAGACTAACTGGTCTTCCACACAAACACATTTAAACTGGAACACAGAAACACTGGTCCTGTTCTCACTGGAACCACAGCAAACAGTTTTCACTGAGAGCACAGTTGTTCCTGTGACCGTTGGAAAATATGGCACATTAATAATATAACAGTATATCATGTAAATTAGGCTTTGGTTGATATGTGTGTCGATATTTTTGGGTTTTTGTGTGTTTCCATAGCAGCACACTGCAGGTCGGTATAACTGCCTGACAACATGAACACATCCTCACCAGCATCACTGTGGAATTAGGAGAACACACATTTATTACACAGCTGTGACTCTGACAAACATTTCAATCGCACCAGCGTCCATCTCTCATTCTACTGTTTCTTCTTCACCACGTGGGCACAGTCATATTTGCCTCTGACCACGGTGAGTTTGACTCCGGGCAGGTCCTGCGTCCTCCCGCCCTGCACCAGCACCACGTTGTGCTCCTGCAGGTTGTGTCCCTCCCCGGGGATGAACACCACCGCCTCCTTCCCGTTAGACAGCCGCACCCGAGCACACTTTCTGTTCGCAGAGTTGGGCTTCTTGGGCTTTCGAATGATGGTCTTCAGGATCACCGCTTTCAGCTGGGGGCGGCCGAAGGTGGTGCCAACAGGTTTAGGAGGCGGTTTGGGCTTCCCCTGCCGGTGCATCTGGTTGAGGGTGGCCATTGTCCTAGAGAGGAGGGGACCTGTCCAGGCAGAGGCATGCTGGGAGGCTGCAGAGAGGAAAAAGTCATTTTACATGTAAATTAAAAAAATACAAAAAAACTGATTTTAATATAAAACTTACAAAAGAAAATGTGCATCTCTATCAGATTTATAGTTTGAAACCACAGATCATGAGAAAGTGTGGAGGAGAAACAGGAGACAATGGGACAGAGGCAACTTTCAGAGACCTTTACTTCAATCAGACCCTGTTTTATGACCACGCTCAGTCACGTTATAGAGACGTCTCCATGTTCTCTGATCTCTTAATGCAAACTCAACACTGTAGCTCAACTGATACAAGATGTTTTTAGGACAAAACCAATACTGATATTTAAGACTTAAAACAAATCTGATAATAATCTATGACACAAAACTGAAAAACATCACTGCTGTCTGATGGACAAACTCTAACGTGGTGACAGTGTGAGAAAATATCTTTGGCCTTTCTCTGCTTCAGTTCCTTCTCGTTTATCGACTCATATACACACTGACACTGATCACTGCACCGAGCGAACTCTGGCCGACGTATCAGCATCAGCTGAGCCAGGTTATCAAGACAAACAAAACAAAAACACAATCAGTGGTTAGACATCCAAGTACAGTGCGGTGAACTGTGCACCTGAGGTGGACTCTGACAGTGTACAGGTGTGGACACTTACCTTGACACAGTGCTGTCAGCATCGGCCTCAGGCTCCATAATGCAGACATTCCTGAAACAGACCAGAGGAGATGAATCTAATGTAGCTCAGCTCACCCTCACCACAAGACAAACAACCGAACGCTTCTGTACATGTGAGAACAATCGAATCATAAAACTGTTGAACCGTTTTCAAAAATGGACAACAAGCCAGTGACTCCTGAGCCAATTGTACCTGATTACTCGTTTGTGACTTCCTGAAGGACAGGGAACTCTAAAATGCCAGATTTTGTAAATGGAGTCTGGCGCTCCGCCTGTTGCACCGATAAGAACGGAGCCTAACGACGAACCCGTGAGTTGCTGTTTATCTGCAGCTCGTATGAGAATTACCGAACAGTTACAAGAACACGTTGGTCTACGTGCTAATGCTAACTTGTGCTTGTACGTCCATGTAGCCTGGCTAACGGTGAGCTAACGGACAGGACACCGCTCAGAGGTTATGTGTGTTTTATCCACAGACCTGCTCAGAATCCCGGACTCACACCGTCAGAGTATCAGAGAAAATCCGGGCAGAGAAAACGGATCTTTTACACACAGGGTCTGAAACTGTTTACCGCATTTTAATCAAAAATCAAACCAGAACTACACAGATCAGCGTGAGCGACACGAACTCCCCGGTCACCCGGAAGTTATACCGTTGATACGTAGGTGCTTCCGGATTGCGTCTCTCACCAAAATAAAAGACGTGAAATGACTGAAAAGTAAACCAGCACATTTTGAAAGCAGATTGCGAATCAAACACTTTTTATAGATTGACCTGAAAATCAAAATATCAACGATCTGTTTTGTTACCACCAGATAAACCAGCAGGGTAAAGTCACAGGTAGAAACATGGCAGAGAAACTCTGTGGTTTTTGTTCTTTAATTCAAAGTGAGAACTAAAAAAATAAAGCATTTAAGAGACACAATTTGAACCTGTGACATAAAAACTCTAAGTCTTTTTCTAGGTTTTCTCTCAGTTGTGTTTTACCTCAGCCCCGTTATGAGAACTGCTGTGTCCTTGAGTTAAACATGTGTTGATGACATGTGGTTGAAAGTCCTTGAAACCTTGGACCTTGAGCTCAGACCTGTTCCAGTGCCATCCATTCCAATGGACCAAACCTTTTTGGCCTCATACAAAAAAAAAAAAAACAGCAGGTTTTTTTTTCATGTTTGGTGTCAGCAGTTCGACAAAAGAGACATTTCACCTCTGAACTTCTCACCTGGTTTCAGTTCAATATCACAATAAAAAAAAAATCAAAGATCAGAGAAAAGTCTAAAAACTGAAGTCAGATCAGTGAATCTGGTCGTTGTTTCTTCTCCTGTCCTCCCCATGAATCATCTTACCCCAGTTATCTATAGGTCATTTACTTAAGTAAAACATGTGGATACTTCCTGCTTGTTCGCTGCTGTCACGTTGACAAAGTTCTGGCCTTGTGGGCAGCGAGCAGCCGAGGCCACAGATTACTGATGCTTATGGGCGAAATCAGGCCTGATAAGAATCCATTAGAACTCTGCTTCCCGTCGAAGGTCTAGTTCTTCTTCAGCAGATCTCTATCAGAGAACCACAGTTACACATTAACCTGGCAGGGAGTGACAGGTGTGCAGCTCAGGTGAAGCCTTACTGAGCTGCAGTCAGTCGGTGTGAGGATGAAGATGAGGCTGGAACTCCTCCTGGTCGTCACAACGCTGATCTGTGCTGCCGGCAAGCCGCTGAGCAAGGCAGCGGCCAGGAACAAGCTGCTGCTGATCTCCTTCGACGGCTTCAGGTGGGACTACGACCAGGATGTGGACACGCCCAACCTGGACCAGCTGGCTGTGGACGGGGTGAAGGCCAAATACATCACCCCCCCGATGCTGACCATGACCTCCCCGTCCCACTTCACCACCATCACAGGTAACACTGAACTGCATACTACTACTACTACTACTACTACTACTACTACTACTAATAATAATAATAATAACAATCATAACAATAATAATAACATTAATAGTAATAATAAAGCTGCACCTGCTGCACTTGCACCACATTACACTCTACAAAATAAAATCACGATTATTACTGGAGTAACAGTAACATTATCAGTACAGGTACTACAACTGATGGAAAAGTAAAAGTATTTATACCACCGAAAAAATACTGTTACAAGTAAAAATATTCAATGCTGTGATAAATCATTGGATAATCAGTGGAGCTGGATGTGAGACTGAAACTCATGTTTTCATTATGAAGCTTGAGCTGTGAAATATTTGGTGTTTTTACATGAAAATGACAGGATGATTGATTGAAACTGTTTCATCTTTATTTGTATTTATTGTTGGGAATTTAATTATGACAAAGTGTCATATTTTATAAACACTTCATTTGTTCTCTATGAAAAACCTCAGTTATAAAAAACTGAAAACCGTGATCTTACACTGTGAACTGAATATTCACTGTGCAGCAACAGTGATGTGTGATGATGTGTGTTGCAGATTATGCTGCAGGATCATTCATAGATATTAGAAATGATTAACTTCACACTGAACATTAACCCTCACAGGAGGAGACAGTAAACTAACAATTGCTCTCAGTACAAAGTACGTCCTCAGTCTGGGAACCGGACTCAAGTCCCTGTGACTCTAAAGCACTTTATGTCCTGTAGTTATAATAATGTTCATATCAGATCCTGCACAGTAACTTCTGTCTTCGATTTGGAGACACATGGATTTTACAGATGAATCAAAGCAGATTCCTGCAGAGAGGTGAACAGTGTTTTTCCAGTTCAGTGTTTTCATTAGACCAATATAAAATAAGGTTTAAAGATGAGAAAAACGGAATCAGACGAACATTAAAAATACGGAAATCATAAAAAAAGAAGCAGGTTAATAATCAGTGACACATGAAGAGCACATCAGCTTCTGCTTCCTGTTGATTTTCAGCAGGCGTCACTTCAGAGCTTCACAGTCTTACTTTGAAATGCTGTTTCCTGTGCGTTAGGCAGGTGGGTGGAGGATCACGAGGTTGTCCACAACATGATGTTTGACACCAAGACCAACCTAAAAATTCCTCACAAACTGGCTCTGACCCGATCAGAGTGGTGGGACAACGGAGTCCTGCCGCTATGGATCACAGCTCAGAACCAGGTGAGTCATCATCAGGATCAGGATCAGGATCAGGATCAGGACACGTCAGCTTCCTGCCTCAAAGAAATGTTTGTCAGTTTCATCAAAAACTGCTGAAGTTTGAAAAGTAAAAATCCTCAAGTGCTCCCTGTCAGTGTTTCACTGCTACATCTGATCTGGATCAGTGTCGCTGCTGCCTCCAGTTTCTGTCAGACCATCATCTGTCATCCATCCTCCATCCTTCACTTCTTCCTCCAGTTTGTCAGAAACAGTCATTTGAGTTTTTAATGGACAGGAAGTTTAGAAGTAACTGCAGCTTTCAGACAAATGTAGTGGAGTCATAAGTACAGTACTTAGAAGCACTGGGATTTTACTTCTGGAACTGGAACTGGAAGGTAGAACTGGAAGTTCTGATTTCAGGTTGGTTCTATAAATCCCAGCGACAGAGTCAGAACCAAACTGATCATCTGTGCTTTGTGTTTCCTGTTGTGTCAGGGTCTGAAGACCGCCTCCTTTTACTACCCGGGAGGTGGCGCCAACTACAGCGGTCAGGCGGTGAACCGAGTGCTGGTGGAGGCACCAGGCCATCCAGATGACAACGAGACCGAGTGGCAGCAGAACATTGACACGGTGATGAGCTGGTTCTCTGAGGAAGACTTCCACCTGGTGACGCTGTACTACGGCGAGCCTGACAACGTGGGCCACGCCAAGGGCCCGGATCACCCGGACAGGAAGAAGATCATCCAGCAAATCGACCGCACCATCGGCTACCTGAGGGAGGCCATCGATCGGCATCACCTGACCGACAGCTTGAATGTCATCATCACCTCCGACCATGGCATGACCACCATCAAGAAGCGGCCACAGGTGGATGAGATCATCCTCAATAAATACCTGAATTTACTCAAACTCGCCAGCTTTGAGATCCTTGACTACGGCGGGTTTGGCATCCTAACGCCACGGCCGGGGAAGGAGCAGGAGGTTTTTGATGCTCTGTCCAACGCACCCAATCTGACGGTCTACAAGAAAGACCAGATCCCAGAGAGCTTCCATCTCGGCAAAAGTCAGCGGTTGCCTCCCATCGTGGTTGTCGCAGATCTGGGATTCAACCTGAACTCCGTGAGTTTTCCACAGACCCTCAGATCACGTCCCTCCATCAGAGACAAAAGCTGCAGCTAATGTGTTGTTGTTGTTGTTACACCTGCTCCCTGACATTTAACAGACAACTGAATACAAAACACGTTTGCTTAATAGTTTTTATTCCTAAGTTTGTGAGTAAAAGCAAATGATTGGTCAGAACAGAGGATGCAGGATGTGACGAGAGGGAGCAGCAGCTCAGATGACATCTGACATCTTCATCTCTTTGTTTCCCGCCAGAGATTCATCGTGTACGTCAACAAAGGAGACCACGGCTTCCATAACGGAGAGATGGACATGAAGACCATCTTCAGGGCCTTCGGACCCGACTTCAAGAGCAACTTCCTGTCCGAGCCGTTCGACAGCATCCACATCTACCCTCTGATGTGTAAACTGCTGCAGGTCCAACCAGCGGCGCACAACGGATCGCTGACAGTGACCGAGAAGATGCTGCTGCACAGCGGTGAGGAAAAGTCTGACTTTATTAAATCAGATTTTATAAACTCTTTGTTTGCCTGTGAAGATTCTCAGTGATCCAGGCCGAGGTGTTTCCAAAGGCTATACGAACACTATTCATCAGAGTCCTTCCTGTGTTGTATTGCTAACAGTGAACTGTTTTTCAGGTGGATCACAGAAAAGTCCAGTGTCTGCTGCTCTGCTGCTGCTCATGCTGCTCGTGCTCTCTGTGCTGTAACAGATCCAGGATCAGCTTCAGCCCATCTCAAATGTGGTTTCATAGGTTTTAATCTTGTGGACCATCGCTGTGTTCTGACTTCAGAACAGGATATGTAGCTGAACTCTTGTTGGTAATATTTATAACCTGTACTAACTTATGATCATACCTTTCTGTCTTGTCTGGCTTTCACTGATGCTGATGCATCTGATGAGGATCAGCTGTTAGTTTTATTCAGATTTCTGAAATAAATTTCAAGACTTTCATTTGCATGGTTTTTCATTTTGTAGATAAAATCAATCAAATCAATCAAACAAACATGGATGTACAGACCACTGTCACTGACCTGAGGTCAGAGGTCACTGGTCATCAAAGCGTCAGACAGATTCTGATCGTCGTCACCAAACTGGTTTTATTAAAGCTTTACGAAGAAACTATGACAGCGACTGTGACGTCATTCAGTCGCCACTGTAGGCAACAAGGTGAGGTACAACAATGATCACGCACACATACACACTCCCACACACACATACATAAAAATACACACTCACTGACAAACATACAACTTAAATCAGCATGATGATTAAATAAAAACTCCGTCCTGCGTTGGACCTGTCGGAGGTGAAGAGCCTCGTCTGCTTCGTGAAAGCAGGAACAGAAAAACCATAAAATTAAGCTTCCGGTGTTTTTCAGATCATCAGTCTGGAAAAATCAGGCGTCCGTTGAGTCTGTGTTTCAGTCCGATGCTTCAGCAGCCAATCACAGAGCAGCAGCGGGCCGCCCAAATAAAAACCAACCAAAGAAACCTGAGGAAGCTGCTTCCTTGAGTGGCGGCCATATTTGCTCCCAGTGGTGGAGTCTCCGTGTTTCACCATAAAACGATGAGAAAATAAAACGTTCACCTTCGTCCGAGAAAACGCAGGATGAGAAGTACGGCACGACGAGGTGAATCCTGATTGGTCCAATGACCTTTCACCTCGGTTTAAAAAAGACACAGGGCTACAGGGTCCCATCAGTAACAGCAGCCCTCCTTGTCCCCCAGCAGCGCCCCCTGGTGGTGGAGAGCAGCGGTGGATCATAGCGGCGTCTCGGCGTCCACGACTCTCCGACCGTCCTCGTTCTCCACGTTTATCTGAATGCTCGGCAGCTTCTCCAGGCTGGAAAACCACAACATCACCATCATTAGGCGTCAGCAGGGTGAGACTGGCCTTCGACAGTTATGAGTTTATTGATCAGTCTGTGAAATATTGATAAATCCCACGACAACTGTGGCAAACATTTACTAATCCCCCGGCAACTTTAACACCATGAAGTGATGCATTACCAACCACCCAAACTTTAACCCCACCCACCAAACATATGAACCAAATCAAATGCCTCCATCCCCTCTCCCAACCACCCGACACACCTCATCACTAACCGACGCTTAGAGACCATTAACCCTAGCCTAGCAATTACCTTTGACAACCTAGCAACCATGTAGCAATCTATGACCAACCATATCAAACACCTTGGCAACCACTAATCTCATAGCAACCACCTCCAAGACCAGTGGAATCCATTACAAAGGACCACAGACAACGTTCAACGATATGTCGACAACCATCGCAGATGGTTTCAGGCTTTTACCTGCTGCAGCGTTTCAGAGCTTTGCTGCTGTCAGAGTTCATGGAAACTGATTTCCAAATGCCGCTTTTGGCCATTTCATCGGAGATGTTCACCTCTGATGGGTCCACGCTGCTCGAAACAAGACACACAGAGACACACACACACACACACAATTAGTTAGTTAGTCTCTGCAGCAGTGGCTCGGCGCTCACTGGTCTCCGTCCGTCCAGTTGCTGACTCACCATCCTTTCAGGTTTTTGATCGGGAACTTGATGATGTTTCCTCTGTCGTACGGCGGATCGTCCTCTGCCTCCTCCAGAATCCGCTGAGCATCCTGGGAAAAACAAACAAACACACGAACACAGCAGAGTCAGTGAGGAGACTGAAGCAGAGTCACATATTTGTCCAGTGTCCAGTTTTAGCGTCTCACCTCCTTCTCCTTCTTCTTCTTGTCATCGTCCTTCTTCTTCTTGCTCTCTGGGATCAGGTCGTCCAGCCAGCTCAGCTCTCTCTTGGTGAAGCAGAAATCCAGAAGCTTCCTGATGAACACCAGAGCCAGAACCTGCGGAGGACAGCAAGAAGACACAAGTTATCGTGTTCACTTCATAAAATCAAACATGTTGCCGGTCGTGTCTCCGTTTGTCTCACCATCATGGGAAAGATGACGGCAGCGGCTGAGGCCTTGATGACCCAGAGGACGATGAGGCAGGACAGCTGCACCACAGTGAAGGCGTGGACCTTCCACAGCGGGACGTAGCGCAGGTAGATCAGGTCCGGCTGGTGTTTGGCTGGCATGCCAAACAGTTTGATCCTGTCGAACAGCTGCAGACGGACAGAAAAACAGACGGAGGGACGAGAGGATAAAGACACTAAAACACAGTGATGGAGCTGCCGCTGGACAAATGGACACATGCTGAAACACACCTGAATGCCTTTGAGCGAGGACACTCCCATGTAGAGGAAGACTCCGTACAGGACAGGCATCGGGATGAACTGAGGGACAGAAGGAAAAGTTCAACTCAAGCACAGAAAGTCTCCAGACTGAAGACGGAGAAGAAGCGAGAGGTGAGTGATCCTACTGAATGAGGAGCTGAAAGGAGTGAGTGAGTGAGCTCACCTTGAGGGCGGAGGTCATGAAGACGGAGCAGCCCATCAGGACGAAGATCATGAAGCCGGTGACTCTCTGCTCTCTGATGCCCAGGAACTTGGGCTGCTCGCCAGGCGCCGCACACTCCGACTCCAGCTTCAGACTGTTGACGTGGGAGATGGAGAGCACGGTCGCCGCCACGAACCACGGCAGACCCATGATGGAGCACACGCCCAGCATCACCGCCACCACCAGCAGGTCCAGGTGGTAGCCACAACCTTTCTGCAACCAAAGCACGCACAGGGAGGGGGGGGGTTATCGCCCGACCGCTCTGTCAGACACCCACCTGTCAGGTCAGTCAGTCGTCCCCACCTTCAGTTTGTTCTCCTTCCTGTTGACGATGACAGCGGTGATCTGCTGGTCCATGAAGATGAGGATGGTGCAGAGCAGCGCGGGCACGGCGGTGGCCAGCAGTGTCCACCAGGGGTTTGGTCCCAGCGGGGAGATCAGCCACCCTCGAGTGTTGGACGTGGGCTGAAGGGACAGAGACAGACAGCAGAGTTCAAACTATCCAAACCCACAGATGCTTCTGGGCTTTCTGAGACTGGATCCACTGAGTCTGAGGATCAATCAGTCAGTCAGAAATCTAAGCACAAACTTTTATGATGATCCAAGAATCGTTTTAGTCGTTTTACCAGCAAAACTGTCAAATATTGGTTTCTCTCTTCGTGCTTTTCTTTGAAATTAAAATAAACCTTGAACTTTTTTCCAGGAAGAATCTTAAATCTCATTCCTCAGTGAACAGACGGGTCTAACTCTGCAGACAGAGCAGAGCTGCATGATTCTGAGTGTGTCTGTGGAGGTAGGATCTCACAAATCAGCGGCTTTGATTACAAAAACAGCCTCAGCCTTCAGCCCTGCAGCCACAGAAAACACTGACCTGGAAAACCTCTGTACATAGTTATGTCATGTGGCGTTTGCCCTGTGACACAGATAAAACAGGAGACAGGCAGCGTCCTGTGACCTGTTACCACGCTGAGCTAACCGCCGCTGCAGTCAGCTGTTACCTCGAAGCGGTCGGGGACGTTGAGCTTGGGTGAAGGAACTCCCACCAGATAATCCACCAGAACCATGATCATGATGGTCAAGAAGACGGCGAAGTCACTGATGGTCGATCGAACCTGAACATACAAAACATTCGAATCAGCGTTTTCTTTACGCTCATGTTTCCTTCGCCCAATAAAATGTGATCGTTTCCAACCAATCCCCCGTTTCCTCTCTGAGTTTCTGGAACAACCTGATACAGAAACGTCTGTCATGGTGTCCTCACTTCACCTTTACAGCCTAAAACTGGAGCAGGGCCCCGACTGTTACAGGAAACTACGAGTAAATGAAAGCAGCAGCAACGGCTGAAGCTGTGTTTCCATCAGCTGTTCAGTGTGTGTGTGAAGGATGGACAGATGAACAGACCTTAGTCGGGAAGTATCTCTTGGTCTTGAACTGTTTGAGGAAGGAGGAGAGGAAGAAGGTGGTGAAGAAGAGGATGACGGACCAGAAGAGGACGTCGGGGACATAGGGACCGTCGTGGCTGCAAGCGGAGCCGACGAACTCCCCGTGTAAATGATGACAGTCCTGGAAACAGACGGACAGAGACGGCTCGGTCAGAGCTCAGCGATGAGCTGCACTTCCTGTAACGTCCACCAGCTGCTGCTGTGTGTGAGTGTGTGTGTGTGTGTGTGTGTGTGTGTGTGTGTGTGTGTGTGTGTGTGTGTGTGTGTGTGTGTGTGTGTGTGTGTGTGTGTGTGTGTGTGTGTGTGTGTGTGTGTGTGTGTGTGTGTGTGTGTGTGTGTGTGTGTGTGTGTGTGTGTGTGTGTGTGTGTGTGTGTGTGTGTGTGTGTGTGTGTGTGTGTGTGTGTGTGTGTGTGTGTGTGTGTGTGTGTGTGTGTGTGTGTGTGTGTGTGTGTGTGTGTGTGTGTGTGTGTGTGTGTGTGTGTGTGTGTGTGTGTGTGTGTGTGTGTGTGTGTGTGTGTGTGTGTGTGTGTGTGTGTGTGTGTGTGTGTGTGTGTGTGTGTGTGTGTGTGTGTGTGTGTGTGTGTGTGTGTGTGTGTGTGTGTGTGTGTGTGTGTGTGTGTGTGTGTGCACTTACCAACCCAGCTAAGTCCGGACTTCGGTGTCGTCACACATTCACCAACAGTGGACCTCAAAACTAACAGGGGACATTTTTTAGGTCCCCACTTGAACATGCCTTAAATCAACCTAAAATCATGTTCAACATGCTCTGGTAAGGTTTATTAATTTTTTTCCAAGAGGTCCACTGTTGGTGTGTGAGTGTTTAAGTACCTACTCACGAGTGCCCCTACTGGTTTGAACAATGAATTTCACCCACCCATTACACACACATCGCTTTTCACACTCCTCAAGCTCAGCTTCTTTTCACACCCCTCAAGCTCAGCTTCAATGGTCTTAGATTTCACTGTAAAGGGTTAAAGGGTTACACTAAAGGGTTACCTAGAATGCAGAATATAAATTAATGTTTTAGAATCTAAAAAGGAGGGGGAAATAAAAATTTCAGCAGTAAGACACTGTTTTAGTTTAAATGAATCACAAAAAAGCAAACAACAAAAAAACAAAAACAGACTATGCTTAATTTTTTGTTCCCAAAATACTGGTCTGACTACATTTCACATTTCATCGCAGGTTTTTTTTTTTTTTTTTTAACTTTGTGTGCTCAGTCTAGACTGAGATGGAATTCAAGGAGTTTAAAGACATTTTAAAATAGTCAAATTAACCAGGATACAAAGACATAAAATGAAAAATACAGTGTTAGTATTAGTTATTTTAAGTTCTTCCAATTTTACTAGACCTAAAAAACTGTTTCAATCAATTTATTTATGTAATTCTATCCCCAATATTCTCAAAAAGGTCCACACTTGCACTGTACCGAATGACATTGGTCCCCTGTTATATGGCTCATGATGACACAAGTGCATCATGGAGCAACATTCAAACTCATGCATGAAAAAGGGGAAATTAACATTTCTTTTATATTCATATTCTTTTGAAAAATTAAACTGATAACAGACTATGCTTAATTTTTTGTTCCCAAAATACTGGTCTGACCACATTTCACAAACGCAGGATTTTTTTTTTTTTTTTTATCTTTGTGAGCTCAGTCTAAACTGAGATGGAATTCAAGGAGTTTAAAGACATTTTAAAATAGTCAAATTAACCAGGATACAACGACATAAAATGAAAAGACAGTGTTAAGATTAGTTATTTTAAGTTCATCCAATTTTTACTAGACCTAAAAAAATAGTTTCAATCAATTTATTTATGTAATTGTATCCCCAAGGTTCTCAAAAGGTCCACACTTGCACTGTACCGAATGACATTGGTCCCCTGTTATATGGCTCATGATGACACAAGTGCATCATGGAGCAACATTCAAACTCATGCATGAAAAAGGGAAATTAACATTTCTTTTATATTCATATTCTTTTGAAAAACTAAACTGATAACAGACTATGCTTAATTTTTGTTCCCAAAATACTGGTCTGACCACATTTCACAAATGCAGGATTTTTTTTTTTATCTTTGTGAGCTCAGTCTAAACTGAGATGGAATTCAAGGAGTTTAAAGACATTTTAAAATAGTCAAATTAACCAGGATACAACGACATAAAATGAAAAGACAGTGTTAAGATTAGTTATTTTAAGTTCATCCAATTTTACTAGACCTAAAAAAAATAGTTTCAATCAATTTATTTATGTAATTGTATCCCCAAGGTTCTCAAAAGGTCCACACTTGCACTGTACCGAATGACATTGGTCCCCTGTTATATGGCTCATGATGACACAAGTGCATCATGGAGAAACATTCAAACTCATGCATGAAAAAGAGGAAATGAATATTTCTTATATATTCACATTCTTTTGAAAAACTAAATGAAACAATTTTATATATTAGCTTTAATTTTATATAATAAATATATCATAGTGGGATTTATAGGATAAATCCCACTAAACTTTAGGAACACAAATCTCTACTTCTTACTCTACTGTTCTTTACTAATCATCTCCATTTTTGTCATGGATGAAAAAACATTTTATAAATACTTGACCTATTAATACGACTACTACTTTATTGCTAGTTCTAAT
This sequence comes from Toxotes chatareus, assembly GCA_016801885.1. Lineage (NCBI taxonomy): Eukaryota > Metazoa > Chordata > Actinopteri > Toxotidae > Toxotes > Toxotes chatareus. The sequence goes on along the minus strand of CM028886.1, from coordinate 686,801 downwards.
AATTTACAGCCGACCTGTCCTAGAGGATGCTGCTGGCTCTGGAAAGGTTACTACAAGCTAATATGACTTTGGCACTGTCTAAAAGTTAGAATTAGAATTAGTCACGGTCATGTTTTAATCCACCTCTATGTCCGTTTCTGCTGAGTTTCAGCAGAAATGTACATATTTGTGTCTTCTCAAATATGATGTCATACTACAGTGATACTTTTCATGACCATGCATGCTTAGGGGGCATCTGCGTCATGTCTTAGGACCATTCATTTTCATTTGGATAAGTTTGGCTACAGCAGTTGCAGAAAGGTTCAGGAGCACAAACCTGGGCTTATCCTATTCAATGCCTTTTTCCTGAATACTTGACATATTACTACTACTTTATTGCTGGTTCAATTAAATTATTTTCTGAAAGATTTTTAAAGAAAAGTTACAAAAGAAAAAGTCCTCTACACTGAAGCAGTGACATGAGCAGACCCCATGTGCTTCATGAGATCCTAACTCTGAGGTAACTCAAAGTGTTGTCTTTGAGAAGTGAGAGACTTGGAGTGGGTGAGGGGTGTAAATCAGATCCAGGCAATCTATGACAACCTGTGTCTGTCCCTGTCTGTCTGCAGAGTGGAGGATGGCTTCCAGTAAGCTGATGATGATTGTTAGGCCACAATGGGCTTCAAGCTTGCTAAACAAGTTGCAAAGATGTTCAAGAGAAGGAAACTGTAATTTACCCTGGCTGAATGTTCATAGGAAAGTGCCTATTCCACACCAATAGCTTTAAGGACCATGTCTGACATGTTGACATAAATGTGGGGATATTGCTGCACATTGTAGCTTCAATGTCTCACTTTACACTACCTATCTTTAGTCTCATGAAGTGAGTTGTATATTTGTGTCTCAAAAACCAGGACAATGGCTTGTGTTTAAATCTTTCATTTTGATCACAGTCCTTTGGATTACAGCCACAGCCTGTCTCTGTGACATTCTTGCTGTTTCCAACCTTACAGGTGATTGGTATTGGCTTTGAATGCCTGCCATTTGTTGAAAAATATCAATCCATTTTGATAATGCTGCACCAACACAAAGAGAGAATTTTTGTATCAACATTAATAATGATCAGATGTCATTGGTATGGGTGTTTGCATGAAGAATAACACCATCCCTATATAAAAATCCATGCAGACGAAAGTAAAGAATTTACATCTGACCTGTCCTAGAGGATGCTGCTGGCTCTGGAAAGGTTACTACAAGCTAATATGACTTTGGCACTGTCTAAAAGTTAGAATTAGTCACAGTCATGTTTTAATCCACCTCTATGTCCATTTCTGCTGAGTTTCAGCAGAAATGTACATATTTGTGTCTTCTCAAATATGATGTCATACTACAGTGATACTTTTCATGTCCATGCATGCTTAGAGGGCATCTGTGTCATGTCTTAGGACCATTCATTTTCATTTGGATAAGTTTGGCTACAGCAGTTGCAGAAAGGTTCAGTTGCACAAACCTGGGCTTATCCTATTCAATGCCTTTTTTCTGAATACTTGACATACTACTACTAATTTATTGCTGGTTCTATTAAATTATTTTCTGAAAGATTTTTTTAAAGAAAAGTTACAAAAGAAAAAGTCCTCTACACTGAAGTAGTGACATGACCAGACCCCATGTGCTTCACAGATCCCAACTCTGAGGTAACTCAAAGTGTTGTCTTTGAGAAGTGAGAGACTTGGAGTGGGTGAGGGTGTAAATCAGATCCAGGCAATCTATGACAACCTGTGTCTGTCCCTGTCTGTCTGCAGAGTGGGGATGGTTTCCAGTAAGCTGACGATGGTTGTTAGGCCACAATGGGCTTCAAGCTTGCTAAACAAGCCTATTCCACACCAATAGCTTTAAGGACCATGTCTGACATGTTGACATAAATGTGGGGATATTGCTGCACATTGTAGCTTCAGTGTCTCACTTTACACTACCTGTCTTTAGTCTCATGAAGTGAGTTGTATATTTGTGTCTCAAAAACCAGGACAATGGCTTGTGTTTAAATCTTTCATTTTGATTGCAGTCCTTTGGATTACAGCCACAGCCTGTCTCTGTGACATTCTTGCTGCTTCCAACCTTACAGGTGATTGGTATTGGCTCTGAATGCCTGCCATTTGTTGAAAAATATCAATCCATTTTGATAATGCTGCACCAACAAAGAGAGAGAATTTTTGTATCAACATTAATAATGATCAGATGTCATTGGCATGGGTGTTTGCATGAAGAATAACACCATCCCTATATAAAAATCCATGCAGACAAAAGTAAAGAATTTACATCTGACCTGTCCTAGAGGATGCTGCTGGCTCTGGAAAGGTTACTACAAGCTAATATGACTTTGGCACTGTCTAAAAGTTAGAATTAGAATTAGTCACACGGTCATGTTTTAATCCACCTCTATGTACATTTCTGCTGAGTTTCAGCAGAAATATGATGAATATGATGTCATACTACAGTGATACTTTTCATGACCATGCATGCTTAGGGGGCATCTGTGTCATGTCTTAGGACCATTCATTTTCATTTGGATAAGTTTGGCTACAGCAGTTGCAGAAAGGTTCAGTTGCACAAACCTGGGCTTATCCTATTCAATGCCTTTTTTTCTGAATACTTGACATATTACTACTACTTTATTGCTGGTTCAATTAAATTATTTTCTGAGAGATTTTTTTTAAAGAAAAGTTACAAAAGAAAAAGTCCTCTACACTGAAGTAGTGACATGACCAGACCCCATGTGCTTCACAGATCCCAACTCTGAGGTAACTCAAAGTGTTGTCTTTGAGAAGTGAGAGACTTGGAGTGGGTGAGGGGTGTAAATCAGATCCAGGCAATCTATGGCAACCTAAGTCTGTCCCTGTCTGTCTGCAGAGCGGGGGATGGTTTCCAGTAAGCTGACGATGATCGTTAGGCCACAATGGGCTTCAAGCTTGCTAAACAAGTTGCAAAGATGTTCAAGTGAAGGAATCTGTAACACACTTGAAGACTGATAATGAACATGTCAATTTTGATAGATTCAGTGGTATGGGTGTTTGCATGAAGAATAACACAATCCCTATAAACATTAATTTTTCATTTGGATAATTTGGGCTTATCCTATTCAAAGCCAAGTGTACTTGTAATTCTACTTGCAAACAGTGGAATACTCTTTAAAGCCACTATAGTAGAATATAGAATCACTATCACTGCAAAAGCAAAACCAACCAAAATTCACAATTCATACATTTCTGTGACAGTGACCACATCTTTTCCTGTCCTAATGTATACATATGTGCAGGAATGTGAGTGTCGTTTCACACCATTTAACTGGGGACCTGTATCATTTTGTTCTTTACAATACAAGTGGGGACTAACTTTTTGTTCAGTTCCATAAAATGTTTGACACACCTGAAGACTGATAATGAACATGTCCATTTTGTCAGATTCGGTGGTATGGGTGTTTGCATGAAGAATATCACAATTCCTATATAAAAAACATTCACTTTTCATTTGGATAATTTGGGCTTATCCTATTCAAAGCCAAGTGTACTTGTAATTCGACTTGCAAACAGTGGAATACTCTCTAAAGCCACTATAGTCTCTGCATAGACATAACAGGAGTCACTATCACTGCAAAAGCAAAACCAACCAAAAATTCACAATTCACACATTTCTGTGACAGTGACCACATCTTTTCCTGTCCTAATGTATACATACATGCAGGAATGTGAGTGTCGTTTCACACCATTTAACTGGGGACCTGTATCATTTTGTTCTTTACAGTACAAGTGGGGACTAACTTTTTTGTTCAGTTCCATAAAAATGTTTGACACACCTGAAGACTGATAATGAACATGTCCATTTTGACAGATTCGGTGGTATGGGTGTTTGCATGAAGAATAACACAATTCCTATATAAAAAAAACATTCACTTTTCATTTGGATAATTTGGGCTTATCCTATTCAAAGCCAAGTGTACTTGTAATTTGACTTGCAAACAGTGGAATACTCTGTAAAGCCACTATAGTGTCTGCATAGACATAACAGGAGTCACTATCACTGCAAAAGCAAAACCAACCAAAAATTCACAATTCACATTTCTGTGACAGTGACCAGATCTTTTACTGTCCTAATGTATACATACATGCAGGTGAGTGTCGTTTCACACCATTTAACTGGGGACCTGTATCATTTTGTTCTTTACAATACAAGTGGGGACTAACTTTTTGTTCAGTTCCATAAAATGTTTGACACACCTGAAGACTGATAATGAACATGTCCATTTTGACAGATTCAAGTGGTATGGGTGTTTGCATGAAGAATAACACAATTCCTATATAAAAAAAACATTCACTTTTCATTTGGATAATTTGGGCTTATCCTATTCAAAGCCAAGTGTACTTGTAATTCGACTTGCAAACAGTGGAATACTCTCTAAAGCCACTATAGTCTCTGCATAGACATAACAGGAGTCACTATCACTGCAAAAGCAAAACCAACCAAAAATTATCAGAGTTTAGTCTGTGAATCCACCTGGATAGTCTCAGTTTCAGAGACATTTCAGGCTGTCTGTGGAGGTTTGACTGATCTTAGTGTCTGATTTGCATGACGTGGGGCTTTTTTCCCAAAACGCCTGATCCTGTGTGAATCCGTGCTTACTTTATATACTGACACTGAATAGGCCTTCATATCCGCAATGACATGGCTGTTGAAATGGCAGGTAGCAGTTCACATCTAACCCTCATTGCCGACATCATTCCTATGACCAAGTTGGACTCTACTATATTCACGAATAACTCACTGAACTCTGGGTAGCCCTTATTATACATACTGTGTCAAGCTTGAAAATGGTTAAAGCCTTTATATTTTATTACTGTAATTTGAAGAGATGATTTATTTCAATGGAATATTATGAAATATATTAGATATATTGGAATAAATTTAGCTTATTTCTTGTTTTTATACATAGTGGAGTTTGAATGTCGCTCCATCCTATTCAAGAGGGAACTTGTGTGTCATTACATGAAGGGACTAGAAAATTAATTTATGTTGTTTTGAACTTTGTTTCCGTAAATCACAATTGCTGGTATATTTGCAAATCAAACTTGATCTTTAGAAAGTCAGTGTCTATTTTAAAATGTACATTTTGAAAGAAACAAAAAAGTCTTTGCAGTAAGCCAACACTCATTAAGTGAATGAATAGATACAGTCACACTGTAGTCTATGGAGGTCCACTCTTTGATAGGTAGACATCGCCAAGTCCCTCTTAGCTTTTTTCTTTAAAAAAATTAAAATTCACATTTGAAGTAATATTATGGTAAAAGACCTTAAAACTAAGTGTAGCATTTTAGTTTTGTATTTTTAAAATGACCAGAAACACCAATCACCATTTAGTAAGTGTTCAACGACAGATCCCTGTTCACCAGGCACGCATGTGTGTGTGTGTGTGTGTGTGTGTGTGTGTGTGTGTGTGTGTGTGTGTGTGTGTGTGTGTGTGTGTGTGTGTGTGTGTGTGTGTGTGTGTGTGTGTGTGTGTGTGTGTGTGTGTGTGTGTGTGTGTGTGTGTGTGTGTGTGTGTGTGTGTGTGTGTGTGTGTGTGTGTGTGTGTGTGTGTGTGTGTGTGTGTGGTGTGTGTGTGTGTGTGTGTGTGTGTGTGTGTGTGTGTGTGTGTGGTGTGTGTGTGTGTGTGTGTGTGTGTGTGTGTGTGTGTGTGTGTGTGTGTGTGTGTGTGTGTGTGTGTGTGTGTGTGTGTGTGTGTGTGTGTGTGTGTGTGTGTGTGTGTGTGTGTGTGTGTGTGTGTGTGTGTGTGTGTGTGTGTGTGTGTGTGTGTGTGTGTGTGTGTGTGTGTGTGTGTGTGTGTGTGTGTGTGTGTGTGTGTGTGTGTGTGTGTGTGTGTGTGTGTGTGTGTGTGTGTGTGTGTGTGTGTGTGTGTGTGTGTGTGTGTGTGTGTGTGTGTGTGTGTGTGTGTGTGTGTGTGTGTGTGTGTGTGTGTGTGTGTGTGTGTGTGTGTGTGTGTGTGTGTGTGTGTGTGTGTGTGTGTGTGTGTGTGTGTGTGTGAGAGTGTGTGTGTGTGTGTGTGTGTGTGTGTGTGTGTGTGTGTGTGTGTGTGTGAGTGTGTGTGTGTGTGTGTGTGTGTGTGTGTATCCAGCAGGATCACGTCACACCTTCACACTCAGCTGCTCCCACTCGATGCTTTCTGAGGTTAAGTTTCTGTTGCTCCAGATGTGCTGGACTTCAGCGGAGGCGTTGGCCGGTGGAGAACAGCGACACCTGCGACAGAGACAAACAGGTGAGTCAGGTTCACATTAGAAAGAGGGTAAAAGTTTTTAATCTAACACTTTGGGTTGAGAGATGGGAAAATATTTGTTTTAAGCTCAAAACCATAAAAGCTCTGAATCTGGACCTGCAACAACAAAACACTGTCACACATGACAACGTACCAAACGTTTGTCATTATTATTATTATTATTAACGAGGACACAGACGCAGCTGTTATCTTTTGTAATTTTGAATGAAAATGCTGTAAATAATTCTCAGAGTAGTAGCAGATTAATTTCCTGTTGACTGAATAATAAACTTGTTGCTCTGTACAGGAAACTAGCTGAGTTTACCTGTGAGCTGTCTTTTCTCCACCACCCTGTCATTTGACCTGTTCTGGTTTCGTGTGATCTCTTTGTGGTTACGTACCAGTAAAAATCTGAGCTTTAACTTCTTCTAAATAACTTTAGTTCAAATACAAAACTTGGTTAAAAGGTAAAAAAGCTCTGAGGCCTGTAACACGGCTCTGCCTTACGTGTAGAAGGTGAGGTTGTCCAGCGGGTTGTTCATGTTGATGGGGTACAGCTCCCCGAGGTGGACCAGCTTCTCCAGAGCCTCGTAGATGAAGATGATGCAGATGAGAGCAGCGAACGCCTCCTCGGTGAAGCGCGTGATGTAGCAGACCAGAGAGCTGGCGTCAGTGGCGACCAGCAGCAGGCACAGGAAGGCCGTCCAGAGTCCGATACTGGTCCTCAGAGACAGGTAGGACAGACCGTAGTCACTAAAGACGGACAGGAGGGGGACAACCAGAGAAGAGAAGAAGGGTTATATCAGTGTAATTTAAAGGACGGTAACAATACGTTTTATCTCATTAGCTACAAACACAATCACATGATACTCTTCCAGTCACCTGTTAGATTTGATGGAAGCTGCTGGAAATGATTAAAAGCTGTTTCTAAAGATTGTGGACAGTGGACAGATCCTTTAATGTCTGACTTCTGGGTGTGATTCTCTGATTGCAGAGCTCATCGGCAGCCAGTCTCCAATCAGCTTTGGCTCATCACTCCTCAAAACGAAGCCATGTCTAGATGAACCCTCTCATCACAGATTAAATACAATACGTCTATGAACTATGAGAAGTTCCACCAAACAGTCACTATCACTGCTAAACCCCTCAGGTAAAGACGTCCCCTGACCTCTCAGACTCGTCTCTGAACCCCTCAGCACGTCCCGACCCCTCGTGTCCGTTTGACTGATCAACCTAAAACCTGTGACTGTTTCCTGACAAAGATTATTTGAACTGAGCTCAGGGAGCAGAGGCTTTAAAGGCCATGCATTCAACCCAGAATCACTCAATGCACACAAACACATGCAGTATGTACAGAGAGTGACTGGGGGTCTGTTAGCTCCCTGCAAGCTGCAGATAAGAAGTCCTGACCCCTGAGATAACCAATCAGTGAGCAGAATGATCAGTGGCTGAACACTGACCTGATTGATGCTGCATCAATCAGTAACCAGAGAACACACATTCAGTCGACCTGTGGTTCAGATGACTCAGGTTTGCTGAACCTGACCAGTCATGATGCAAGCAACAAAAATTTGAGTGACATGAACATTAATGAGCTCGTTAACTTAAGCAGGTCTTCACACAGAAACTGTGCATCAGGGTAAAAACACACAGGAGACCAGTGATGCAGACAGTCAGACAGCTGCTGCTCAACACAGTGAACATAGTGGAGCTGAGGAGCTGAGGACTGGAGGAGCGGAGGAGCTGAGGAGGAGGAGTGGAGGAGCGGAGGAGCTGAGGAGTGGAGGAGCAGAGGAGCGGAGGAGCGGAGGAGCTGAGGAGTGGAGGAGCGGAGGAGCGGAGGAGCTGAGGAGTGGAGGAGCGGAGGAGTGGAGGAGCTGAGGTGGAGGAGCGGAGGAGCGGAGGAGCTGAGGAGTGGAGGAGCAGAGGAGCGGAGGAGCGGAGGAGCTGAGGAGTGGAGGAGGCGGGAGTGGAGGAGTGGGAGGAGGAGGAGCGGAGGAGTGGAGGGTGGAGGAGCAGAGGAGCGGAGGAGTGGAGGAGCTGAGGAGTGGAGGAGTGGAGGAGCTGAGGAGCGGAGGAGCTGAGGAGCGGAGGAGCTGAGGAGTGGAGGAGCGGAGGAGCAGAGGAGCGGAGGAGCTGAGGAGTGGAGGAGTGGAGGAGCGGAGGAGCAGAGGAGCGGAGGAGCTGAGGAGTGGAGGAGCAGAGGAGCGGAGGAGTGGAGGAGTGGAGGAGCAGAGGAGTGGAGGAGTGGAGGAGTGGAGGAGCAGAGGAGTGGAGGAGTGGAGGAGCAGAGGAGTGGAGGAGGCCAAACACACACACATGATGTTTCTGAGTGCGACACTGAACAGGCTGTATGCTGATGCAGCTCATTATCAGTGACCTCAGGATTCACTGATGCAGAGTCAACACTGACTGTGTTGACTCTGTCACAGTCAACACTGACTCAGGAGAGGACATCGACCACAGAGCGTGTGTGTCTATAAGAAGCAGCTCGTCCTGTCTCTTCGTGCAGCTCTGACTCTGCAGGCACAATGTCTCTGCGTCTCGCCACCCTGCTGCTGTTGGTCCTGGCCTGCCTGGCCCGGCTCGGCTCGGCTCAGCCCGTCGACGGGAGGGCCGAGGTGAAGAAGGTCCAGGCCGCTCTGGAGGAGCTGAGGGCCGAGAGACAAGGTGAGACTACGTGTCCTTTCATCAGTGGCTCAGATGCACCTTCATTCTACGTCCACAGACGTCTTGTCCCTTCAGAGATATTTTCTAACACAGTTCATCTTTAACTCTGATGATTCACTTTGCTTTTAATGCTGCTTCTCACTTCACATGAACAGCGATGAGTGAGCGTCTGGCGGCAGCTGAGAGGGAACTGAAAAGAATCCAAGGTGAGAGACGCCAGAGGTTAAACCCAGGATTCATTAGGACCATTTAAATATTGAAAGAACTGTGTGTGACGGAGAGTGAAGCAGCTGGGATCAGAGCAGCTCTGACTCCTGCTGTGGACGCTCAGCACAGGACGCATCGTAAAACACAGCTGATACAGACTGTAGCATTCACTGGGACAGATGACTGGAGGAATTTCTTTTGCACAGAAACACCTAAAGTTGCATTCGCTGCCTCGCTGGGAGTTAACGGCCTCATGAAGACGACGGACGGCAACAAAAGGCTCATTTACAAGGACGTCCTGACCAACGTGGGCGGGGCTTACAACAGTTCAACAGGTAAGATACAAAAGGAAATGAAGTCAAATTCAAAAGGAAATGAAACTCGGAGTAAAGCTCATTTCCGTCCAGCCTCGTCCTGTTTCCCTGTGGTTTCTACCCACACACCAACTTCTGTGACTCAGACAACAGGAAACACCTTGTTTGATTTTCAAATTTCCAACATTTCCATTCTATTTTTTGGTTTTTAATAAGAAAACTGAAAACAGGAATAAAAACAGGTGGAATGAAACACACCTGACCCTTCTTGGTCAGGAAGAGTTAAGTCCATAGTAGGACACTTGACGCCGTGTCTTTGTCTTCAGTTGCGTGTCTAAATTGTCCTCCCTGCCCTTCATTTTCCCTCCAGGTGAATTCACAGCACCGATTCGTGGAGTCTACTACGTTCGCTTCACGGCTAATGGTCCCACCAACTTCCCCATGAGCGCCGTGCTCTACAAGAACGAGGTCGAGATCCAGCTGATCGCCCACGAGCAGCCGTCTGGCGAGGGCAGCGACACGGCATCCAACGGCGCCGCCCTGCTGCTGGAGCGGGGCGACAAGCTGAAGATGGTGCTGTGGGACAACACTCAGATCTGGGACAACAGCAACCACCACAGCACCTTCAGCGGCTTCCTGCTTTTCCCCATGTGAGCATGTGGTTCATGCTCTTGTTGCTACTTCCATAAACAATCGAGCGGTACAGACAGTGGATGGATGGATGGATGGAAGGATGGATGGATGGATGGATGGATGGAAGGATGGATGGAAGGATAAACAATCGGATGGATGGTACAGACAGTGGATGGATGGATGGATGGAAGGATGGATGGATGGATGGATGGAAGGAAGGATGGATGGATGGATGTATGGAAGGGTGGATGGATGTATGGATGGAAGGATGGATGGATGGATGAATGGATCGAAGGGTGGATGGATGGAAGGATGGATGGATGGAAGGGTGGATAGATGGATGGATGGATGGAAGGAAGGATGGATGGATGGATGGATGGATGGAAGGGTGGATAGATGGATGGATGGATGGATGGAAGGAAGGATGGCACCTTCAGTGGCTTCCTGCTTTTCCCCATGTGAGGACGAACGTGATGGATCAGTGACGACTGAACCAGCACTGCTCAAAGACCAGACACCTCAGCATCTGAGGAGACACCTCAGCATCTGAGGAGACACCTCAACATCTGAGGAGACACCTCAGTATCTGAGGAGACACCTCGACCTTACTGAGCTTTAAAGTTCAAATAAAAACTCTGAATGATTCAAACTCACAGGCTTCATGTTTTTATGGCTGGAGCATTAAATCAGTGACACGCTACATGTCAGAGCTGTGTGTAACCCCGACACATCAGCCTGCAGCAGGATGAATTCACGGGTTTAGGAATTTCAGTTCATCGTCACAGAAAAGATGAAAATATCTGGAATATTTCCTATTTTTGTTTAAGTCAAAATAGTAAACACTGAACAGCACAGACTAACAATAATACATCTTTCTGCTGATCTGATTCAGATTCAGACTCTGACGTATTTTCCTGGAAACACACGAGTTTTAAAATGTGGACCAAATAAACAGAAGTATGATATAACCTGCAGAGTAATGGAGCAGGTTAGAGAATAAGGATTTTATGTAACTGTTACAAAGGATTTTTTAAAATAACAAAAGCCTTTTTAATCCTCAGACAAAAAATAAAGACAATAGAAACTCCTCTACCCCGAAAGCTCAAATGCACAAACACGCAATCCCTCCACAGCCAATCACACAGCTGATCCAAAATCCCACAAAGCTCCATAAGCTGCGACCTTTACGGCTCCAACGAGCTAAAACACAAAAGCCTGATTCTGCTCGTCGCTTGGTTTTAGCTGTTATTTAACTGAATTCATAAAAACACATCCATCTCATATTCAGAGTCATTAGTGACGTCACTGATCACAGAAAAGGCTCTAATGTTAACTGAGATCCTGCAGCTCATCTGGAGCTGAGTGACATTTACAGACACACGGGCCACACTGTCCCACGTTGACTCAGACACAAGCTACAGAGTGTCTCTGTGTCAACAGTTACTGAGACACAACCATGAAATAAGGAAAATAAACACGTCGGTGACAAAAATATATGAAACTCTTCAACATGAGTCACTGGAAACAGCTACTGGAATTAGCAGTAAGTAAAAAAGTAAGAAAAACTCTGAAACAGGACATCAACTAAGAAAAAGCCCAACATGGAGGGAATCTGAACGAGACGTCAAAATCAGGAATTTAAAATGCCAAAGTATATTACTTCATCTGACTGATGTTGGAGGGGGTTTGTTCAGGGACCTCTGCAAAATATTCAAATATAGATTAAGAAAATTCAGAGGGCTTTTTATTCTTGGTAACTGGACTCTCCTGCTGCTATTACAGACACTGAACTAACCACAGACACTGGACTGTCCCACTGCTGTAACAGACAGTGAACTAACCGCAGACACTGGACTGTCCCACTGCTGTAACAGACGGTGAACTAACCGCAGACACTGGACTGTCCCACTGCTGTAACAGACGGTGAACTAACCGCAGACACTGGACTGTCCCACTGCTGTAACAGACGGTGAACTAACCGCAGACACTGGACTCCCACTGCTGTAACAGACGGTGAACTAACCGCAGACACTGGACTGTCCCACTGCTGTAACAGACGGTGAACTAACCGCAGACACTGGACTGTCCCACTGCTGTAACAGACGGTGAACTAACCGCAGACACTGGACTGTCCCACTGCTGTAACAGACGGTGAACTAACCGCAGACACTGGACTGTCCCACTGCTGTAACAGGCGGTGAACTAACCGCAGACACTGGACTGTCCCACTGCTGTAACAGACGGTGAACTAACGCAGACACTGGACTGTCCCACTGCTGTAACAGACGGTGAACTAACCGCAGACACTGGACTGTCCCACTGCTGTAACAGACGGTGAACTAACCGCAGACACTGGACTGTCCCACTGCTGTAACAGACGGTGAACTAACCACAGACACTGGACTGTCCCACTGCTGTAACAGACGGTGAACTAACCGCAGTCACTGGACTGTCCCACTGCTGTAACAGACGGTGAACTAACCGCAGACACTGGACTGTCCCACTGCTGTAACAGACGGTGAACTAACCGCAGACACTGGACTGTCCCACTGCTGTAACAGACGGTGAACTAACCGCAGACACTGGACTGTCCCACTGCTGTAACAGACGGTGAACTAACCGCAGACACTGGACTGTCCCACTGCTGTAACAGGCGGTGAACTAACCGCAGACACTGGACTGTCCCACTGCTGTAACACTGGACTGAACTGAACGCAGACACTGGACTGTCCCACTGCTGTAACAGAACTAACCGCAGACACGGTGAACGGTGAAACTAAGACACGCGAGACACTGGACTGTCCCACTGCTGTAACAGACGGTGAACTAACCGCAGACACTGGAAACAGAATTATTAAATAAACAATATGAGCCAGTTTCCTATTTAATTTCGTGACGTGTTCAGACACACGCAGTGAACCACACAACGTTTACGTTCTGTAGCTGGATCTTTATCAACACCGTGACTCAGGTGACTAATGTTCAGCGCCTCCTGCTGCAGCTTCATGTCAGCATAACGCACCTGAAGGGCCCAGACCGGACTCACCTGCAGAACTTGAAGAGGATTTTCTCAAAGACCAGAACTGGACCGGTGCTGCCCAGGATCGTCAGGGGCTGACCGGCAAACAGAGAGTAGGCCACGCCCGTCAGAGACGCCCCGAACAGAGACTCTATGGCACTCTACCAGAGAGAGAGAGAGAGAGACCCTGAGGACAAAGCGTTCACCTGCTGCCTGATATACCCCGCCCACTGACAGGTGACAGGATGAAGAGATAATCAGTGTTATTCACTTCACCTGTCAGTGCTCACTTTGCCTGTTCAGTGTATTTATGAGGGTGTTAAATAAAACAGATCATAACAGAAAGGTAAACCAACTAATAATCCATATTCAATCAATCAATTATTAAATCAATCTTCCCAATTTTTAGACTATTTTCAGACAGTCATGAGAACGTCGGCTTCTTTTGTAAATTAAAAAAACTGAGCCCCACAGTCAGATCATCAATCAATCAACTGATCAATAATCCTATCCTCCCATCAGTCTGGTCCTTACTATGTTTCCTTTGGTGGCTTCTCCCAGCAGACCTCCGAATGTGATGACGGGCGACATGCAAGCGCAGTAGAGGAAGAGGACGGACGCCAAACACTGCAGACTGACGGCGTCTCTGATGTCACTCCACAGGAAGGGAGCTTTCCTTCGAACGTCGTTCACCAAACCACCGAAAATCCTGCCAGGGACAGGGACAGAGGAGGGGTTCGCTGTCACACACACACTCTGTCTGTCTGAGAGTGTGTGCATCAAACTCTTTAACTTTCAGCTTGTGTGTGTGTTTGTGTGTGTGTGTGGTTGTCTGTCTTCGTGTGACCCTGACGGATCAAGCGGTATAGAAAATGGATGGATGGATGTTTGTGTGCAGACGGACCTCCCCGTCCTCTGCAGCTCGGGTCCGGTGTGATGCTCTGTCTCCTTCACCGCGTCAGAGCTGTGGGCGGAGCCATTAGGGACAGACGCCATCTTCCTCTTCTCCTGCAGAGGAGGAGAAGACAGAAGTGACCTCAGGAGAGACCTGGACATTAGAGATCAGAGATCATCGCGCTCTTCATGTCCGGTGGATCCTACCTGAGACGGGACGCTCTTCGGGGGTTCGATGCGGATGCTGGGGTCCCATTCACCTGGAGGCAGCACAGTGACCTGATCCAGGAACTCATCAATCCCTGACAGCAGGTCGTTCCTGTCCCTCGCTTTGTAGGCGACGTCGTGGAAAATCTACAACAGGGACGGAGACATTCGTGTTCACTCCTCCGTCTCATCATCACAAACCTGCAGCTCTCAGCGTCTTCTCACCTCGTCCGTCATCAGAGTGGCGATGGAGCGTCCAATCTCGTGGTACTGTGGACCCTTTCCAAACGGACCGAGGAGCAGGAAGAGAAACCTGAACACGCGTGCACACACACACACACACACACAGTGACAGTCACACACTTATTAACAGAAACATGGAGTTTAACCAGTGAATACACAGAAATAAAATCACTGCATTTTACAAAACGTGAGCAAACGTGAGTTTCAGCTCAAACAAACATGTAAACAAAGCAGCAGCTACAGAATCTGACTGAAGCTAAGAAATAAAAACGCTTCAGAAAAAAAGAAACGTACAAAATGAAAAGTAAAGACAAAATGTGTCGGGATTCTGTGTTTAGTAACAGAAAGAAAGAAAGAAATGCTGTTTTAGTTCTGATTGAATATCTCAGATCGTGATTTCCGTTTCTTGTGTCAAACTATAAAACAAGGTTGTGTGAAAGTTTCGGAAACGTGTTAGTGAAAGAAGTGGACCTGCTCCTGTGTGCGTGCGGGGTACCTGGTGGGTACCGGGACCTCGGTGAGGCCGGTCAGCAGCACAGCGGGGGATAATCGAACGAAGGCGATGATCGGTCGCTCCAGGAAGTCGACTTCACCCACCAGGACGTTTGAGGCCTCGGCACCGGGAGGAATCTTCTTCATGAAGTTCATGTCCACCTGAAACACGCCGACGCACACGATCAAACGCTCTGCGACCACAGGACCTGATCATCAGGACGCCATGTGTTCCTCTGCAGCCTATAGGGGGCAGTAGTAACGTGTTGTCGCACAGCTCAGGTGTGACGACAGGTGCTCGGGTTTCAGAGCTGGTGGAATCAAACTAAAGTCTCTGATTGATTCAGAAACCTGCTGCTGCCTCAGACACGTGTTTCTGTTTAACCACTGTTTTCATTATTGATCCATCTGCCAAATATTTTCTGGAATAATTGTTCTGAAACGTGGAAACACTTTGCTATTTTTCTGAAATGATGAACTGAATATGAAAACAGATGAATGAGTGAATCCCTGCGGGAATGACTTCACACACGGACTCACACTCACCCTGACACTGAGAGTATGGTGTGAGAGTCGAAGCCTGCTACTCACTGCAGCACCAAATATGGATTAATTAATGAATAAAACTTCATCATCATCATGATGTCATGATGATGTCATCGTAATGTGACACTAACGTTCAAAATCATCACACGTTCACCATGAGTCTGACTCTTCATCATGCGACTCCACCAAACACCACAACAACACAATCCAAACACAGACGCACACACTGCACCGCCACGATGAGTCACAGCACAGGTCACTGATTGGTCGACAGCCGGTGATTGACAGGTGAACAGACTTACGGCGGGCTTTCTGCCGGACGCTGGCAGCAAACAAACACAGTCGCAGTCCTGCTGAGACACAAGCCATCAGTCATCAGACCGGTTCCCTCAGGGTGACACTGAGCAGCGGGACACGGAGCATCGGCCTGAGCTCACGCGTCTTTGTGAGTCCTGTTTGTGCTTCATGGTTTTACCTTTACTTACTGAACCATAATTTAATTTACTCAATGATACTTCATAATCAATAATCATAACTCACTCACTAATGAATGTGTGATTGTGCTCTGTCTTGTCTGTACCTGTATGTATGTTGCATGTATATGTACTTCTCATATAGTCGACCTCAGCCGTACAAAGCCTGATTGGACCAGTGGACCCTGCTGCATGAAGCACCCAGTCCACACCGTGTTTCAGTGGCCCTGGATAAAAGGCTGAGTTCATGAAGACACGCTGATACCTTGCTGAAAGCCGCGGTGCTGTTTTCCCGGCTGCCGCCGTTGATGCGACCGTCGCCGTTTTTGCTGTTGTCGAGGTTTCCTGGAGCCGACTGAGGGGACGCCAGCAGACCTGGAGGACACAAGGACACAGTCGTCAGTTTAACCATTTACACCAGTTTCTGATGCGCTCATGGATGTCTCAGGTCAGAGGGGGCTGACCTGGGAAACATACCCCTACAGTTACATGTCGAAGACACGTACAGAACATGCAGTCCATTTTCTAACTGTTCCACATACTGATCAGAGTCTCAGGATAAAGGTCAGTTTGTCCTACAGACACCTCCAGGTCCAACTCCTTCTGTTTGACACAGACAGTAATGTATTTCCTGGAGCTCTGTGCTGATTCTCAGACGATGGAAGATCTAAACCAACAAAATGTAAGTTCACATGTGACAAAACAGACAACGCAAACACACGTGTTTAACCTCCGAAGTGTTAATTATCAGCAACCATCAACCACTGTGAGCGCGGTGATAACGAAGCGTCCACAGGTTTCACCACACGACCGATCTGTGGTC
>CM028886.1:625000-667500 GCA_016801885.1 Toxotes chatareus | reverse complement strand
CTCCTCTTCCTCTTCAGGGGGGTGAACCACCACCTCTGGGATCCCTCCCCACAGTCCCTCTGGAGCAGAGCAGCGGCGGGGAGAGGTGGAGGATGGAGCGTCGAGGAGGGAGACAGGGAGGGAGGGGGTGAGGCCGGGAGAGCACGGCTCAGAGAGGTGGCGGCCATGACGATACAGCGTGGGAGTGATCTGAGGTGAAGGGGGAGGGCTGGGGAGGAGGCGTCCGAAAAGGTAGGAGATATGGGGGGGCACAGGAGGGGTGGGGATGCTGCATGAGGCCACGGAGGAGCGATGGAGGAGGGAAAGACGAGAGGAGGACAGCCCCTCCCCTGAAGAGAAGAGAAGGAAGAAGAAGGTGAGAGGACAGAAACATCAGCAGAAAGACGATCGATGCTCAGGCGGGCAGACGCAGAGGAAACATTCACCCATTCACCACAGCCTGGTAGGCCCGAAGGGGCCTGAAGGGCTCAGGGGCCCGGGGGCTCGGGGGCTCGGGGGCCCGGGGGCTCAGGGACCCGGGGGCCCAGGGGCTCAGGGGCTCGGGGGCCCGGGGGCCCAGGGGCTCAGGGCTCAGGGGCCCGGGGGCTCAGGGGCTCGGGGGCCCGGGGACCCAGGGGCTCAGGGGCCCGGGGGCTCAGGGGCTCGGGGGCCCGGGGGCTCAGGGGCTCGGGGGCCCGGGGACCCAGGGGCTCAGGGGCCCGGGGGCTCAGGGGCTCGGGGGCCCGGGGGCCCGGGGGCTCAGGGGCTCGGGGGCCCAGGGGCTCAGGGGCCCGGGGGCTCGGGGGCCCGGGGGCCCAGGGGCTCAGGGGCTCGGGGCCCGGGGCTCAGGGGCTCGGGGGCCCGGGGGCCCGGGGGCTCAGGGGCCCGGGGGCTCAGGGGCTCGGGGACCCATGCCCGGCTGACACATTTTTCTCCTCACAGATGAATCAATATCAGTGCAGATGATCAATGACACTAAATCTCAATGGAGAAATAACAAAGACATAGGAGGTCATTTAGAAAGTCTAAATGTGTCTTTACACTGTTTGACCAGCAGAGGACAGCCCCAACTTTAGTCTTACAGTGTAAAGACGCAGGTCACTGTTGGACTCAGAAATTAACACTGAGATTAAAACATCAGACTCACAGTGTCTGTGTCCTCTGTGTGTTAACATGCAGTCACATTATTAAATGACTTTATAGTTTGTAGAACACTGTGTGTGTGTGTGTGTGTGTGTGTGTGTCTGCTGTTTCATATAAAACTTCCAGCAGATCGCTTCCTGCTTTTCACTGCCCATTTTTTCTACACATCTTCGTTATAAGCTGAATGTAACATCATGACCTCTGAACTCTGCTCTTCTTCTTCGTGATCACATGATGTGAAAAGGTTTTTACTGATTACAAAGTCATTTAGTGTTTCCTCAGACACTCTGTGAGGCGCAGGCAGGTGTTAGACACACACACACACACACACACACCGACCTGCAGGTCCTGGTTACATCAGCTGAGTTAAAACATTCCTCAGTCGCTCACAAACGGGATTTATGAGTCCGGATATTAAAACGCTGACTCGTCACATGCTATTAGCTGGTTATCAGCACGCTGACTCAGCAGGTTCCGGTCAGGTTAGCGCTGACCGGCAGGAAACGGACCAAACGACTGCTGAGGACAGCAACAGGCTCCTGGACTCAGGCTGAATATTAACGAACATTAGAAAGTGTTCAGGTGAGAATCAGGCCACGTTCCCTCAGAACACGCAGACAGTTCCAGTCAGAGCTCCGTCACACGCAGGAACTCCACAGCATGCCCACACACTGCCAGGCAGGATCAGAGACCCGCCGCCTTGTCACTCTGTTACCTCAACCAGTCAGGACGAATACACTCTGAACAACATGAGAGAGGGGAGACACAGACTCCTGGATGTAATGTTCAAATCTTACAGAAGATTTGTCTAAATCACAGGAAACACTGCAAATATCATGACCTGAGAATTATAAGGTTGTTTCTGACGTTTGTGAAGAGGCGAGTCATTCACACGGATCCTGACTGGGTTTGAGAGGAGAGAAGGAGAGACAGACTCTGGACCTGACTGCATCACTCTGAGAGTCAACAAGTCCTTAACGTGACCAGTTACATGTCAAATTAAAATCATATGTCTGAATCACTGTCTCTGCTCAGGTGTTGGGTCCTGACTCGCCTCAGTCAGCTGGACTGAACTGTCCTGTCGTGTAGAGAGACTCACTGTGTCCTGTCGCCATGTTCACAGTGTGAGAGCGATTCACTGGACAGAAGGAAAGAATCCTGCAGATCAGAGTTTAAAAACTGAGCCTCAGAATGACAAGCGCGCTGTGGCCTCACCGTCTCGCTCCAGTAAATGGGGGTCGGAGTGTTTCTTGCCTATGTCGACGAAGGATCGAACCAGCGGGATTCGGTTGCTCAGCTTCTTCTCGTTCTGGTGGTGGTGACGTCTCAACATGGCCTCCCTCACCTTCTCTCGAACGCTCTCCTCCATCTGACCCGATGCCAGCATGCTGTCAATCACCATGTCTGCGAGTGAGGAGGACACGAGGTTAGCTGATGAGTGACCTTAAACTTTCTACATTCAGGAGCTCATCGGCTCAGTGAGCGCCGGGCGGCGCGGCGTGCTGACCTGCGATC
Source organism: Toxotes chatareus (assembly GCA_016801885.1). Classification (NCBI taxonomy): domain Eukaryota; kingdom Metazoa; phylum Chordata; class Actinopteri; family Toxotidae; genus Toxotes; species Toxotes chatareus. The sequence goes on along the minus strand of CM028886.1, from coordinate 664,863 downwards.
TCCTCGATGGTGTTGGCTCTCATGTCCAGCAGCACGGTGCCGTTCAGGATGCAGGAGCGCAGCTCGAACAGACTGTGCAGAGACAGCGTGGCCACGTAGGGTTTACTCCAGCGCTCACCGCCGTCTTCAACGTCCTCCTCAAACTTCAACCACCTGAACACACACACACGCACGCACGCACGCACATTCAATACATTCATCGGGCAGTTATTACTTGGCATCACACGCGGCCGTTTCAGATCAAATAAAGTTTCAGATGTAAATAAAGTCGGGTGTGTGTCCTCGCCTGGCCGTCTCCTTCCACTCCTGGACGTTTCCGTCTCTGAAGGCGAGCTCGTCCAGCTCAGTGAACAGGTCGTGGGGTATGTGTTCCTCATCGTCGTCCTCCGTCCCGAGGATGAACTGGACTCTCTGAGATGGCGTGTCTGCAGGGCAACACACACTCATCATGACATCGTCTGCATCTCACGGCCAGTGTTACATACTGGGACTGAGCCCGAGCCAGACCGTTAGTGGGCGACTCTCGTCCGTCCTCCCGGTCTGAGCGGTCCCGTCTTTTCCGGTGATGTCTGTGCCCTCGATGGCGATGTCGCCTCCGGCTTTGTCGACCCAGAGGGACGTGGACCCCGACGTACACCGCCCTGTGACCTGACAGGCAAAAAAACAAACTGAGGACACCATCACTACAGCCACGTCCAAAGTCAGAAAGCTGCTGCTAAAAGTCTGAACAAATATTAAAGCTGTTCTGAACAAATCCAGTAAATGGAAATGTTGATTCTCTGCTGACGTCAGTCAAACTTTACACATTAAAAACAAATGAACTAACTGAAACTGACCATCAGTGTCCATCAGAGCCATCGACCCCGAGCACATGAAAATGAACAGTGTGGACACAGCTGTCCACACCAACATAACAACACAGTCCCAGTATCCAAACTGGAATAATCCTTTTTTCTGACCTGACTTTGAGAAACACACGCATATTTATTTTTCATTTCCTTTCTCTGATGCTGTAAACTTCCACATTTGGATCCATGAATCTCTGCATGTTAAATACACGGAGTTAAAAAAAAAACTCGGACTCTGTAGCAACAGACAACACGTCTGAACGCTACTTTCTGTTTGACTGTAAACACAGACACAGGCTGGTTAATGGAGTGTGTGTGTGTGTGTGTGTGTGTGTGTGTGTCAGACTCACTCTCCAGTTCTTCTTTCTCAAAGTTGGTGTAGAGGGTGGAGCTGGTCTTCCCTCGGTCCAACACCGCCTCCTCATCGTTCCCCTGCAGCACACACACACACACACACACACACGCACGCACACACACACACAAACACACACACACACGTAATCGATGCATGAAAACTGTAACACACAGTAAAACCTTTAAAATAAAACTGCAATGGAAACGATTAAAAACAGCTAAACCAGACTTCTGCACACGCTGACGAGGATGAGAGAGGATGCAAGGGTCAGTTTACAGGGACATCTTCACTCAGGTATCGTCCCAGCTGTCTGGAACACCTGCTGATTAAAACACCGAGTCCAACAAGGAAACTGGGTGTGTCGTGCAAACAGTTCAATTTCAATCTTATTTAGCACTTTACAGAGACCCAGAGCCTGACCCCAGATCAGCACCCAGAGACACACACAGAGACACACACAAAGACACAGAGACAGAGACACACACAAAGACACACACAGAGACAGAGACACACAGAAAGACACAGAGACACACACAAAGACACAGAGACAGAGACACACACAAAGAGACAGAGACACACACAGAGACACACACAAAGACACAGAGACAGAGACACACACAAAGACACACACAGAGACAGAGACAGAGACAGAGACAGAGACACACACAAAGACACAGAGACACACACAGAGACAGAGACACACAGAAAGACACAGAGACAGAGACACACACAAAGACACACACAGAGACAGAGACACACAGAAAGACACAGAGACACACAGAGACACACACAAAGACACAGAGACAGAGACACACACAAAGACACACACAGAGACAGAGACACACAGAAAGACACAGAGACACACAGAAAGACACAGAGACAGAGACACACACAAAGACACACACAGAGACAGAGACACACACAAAGACACAGAGACACACAGAGACAGAGACACACAGAAAGACACAGAGACAGAGACACACACACAGAGACACACAGAGAGACAGAGACACACAGAAAGACACAGAGACAGAGACACACACAAAGACACACAGAGACACACAGAAAGACACAGAGACAGAGACAGAGACACACACAGAGACACACACAAAGACACAGAGACAGAGACACACACAAAGACACACACACAGACACACACACAGAGACACAGAGACAGAAACAGACACAGAGACAGACACACACAAAGACACAGAGACAGAGACACAGAGACAGAGACACACACAAAGACACAGAGACACACACACACCCCCCTAACCCTTCACCTCTGACTGTAACTGTGCCTAAACATGCAAAGCTCTGCTCAGACTGAGTGAACCAGGGGTTACAGCTCTGTCCATGTGAGTCCACAGAGGCCACGTATGTGATCTGTGCAGGTCTGAAGGTTTACGGTGGTCTACACAGAACAGAACGTACGAGGAGGAAACAGCAGCGTCCATCTCATCTCTGGCAGAACGCACTGACCCCCCCTCCACAGGAAGCTAGATGACTGAAGTGTCGTCAGTCCAAATGAGCTGTGAGGGCCTCAGGGTGACGGATCCATCCGGTCCATGGGGTTAAATATAGATTTCACACTCTGATGGACGCAGAGCTCAGAGGATTCCTCGCTTCCTGTCATCACAACGTCTGTTATCATACGGACCCGACGCCGCGCTGACCAACAGGAAGTGGAGAAATGTGGGCTCTGCTGTTCCTGCTTCACTTGTTTTCCGACGCTGCGCGATCAGTGTGAGCTGATCCGAGTTCAGCTCTGAATCATTCAGCAGCACGGAGCTAACATGCACAACACGTGTGATCAAAGGAAGAAGATACAGACTGGGAAGAAACCAACAGATAACCTGGTGAAAACATTGAGTTTGAGGTTCCTAAAAATAAAGTTTGCCCTGGAGGAACGTGATGATGGCTCTGATTTCTGCATCGGGTTTCAGATTTACAGTACCCAGAAGAAGCACATGTCCTGAGAGCGCAGGAGCTGATACTCTTTTCACTTTCTGTGACCTTTATGCCGTTTTCAGTGCCAAACTTCTAACACCAGCAATGAATGAGTCCTTGCTTTGATGCAGTTCATCACTGTGCTGTCAATCAGACAAACAGGGCCTGGACAAGCAGCAGGAAATGGATGGATTAACTATGTTCATTATATATTTTATAACTATTACTTACATTCAAGACTAATATTACTATATTCAATAGATCTAAAGAATTCATTTCAGTACCTCTGAAGATTTTTTAAGGCTTTTCCAAACCTACAGATCCATCAGTGCTTTTATTCTGAAGGTGCAGGATACATTTCAGAAATACTGTTCCCATGAACACAACAGCTCCTACGAACATTCTTTACAATTTATTGATCCATGATTATTATGACTGACCAGTCACGTGTATTTTCTACCATGTGACCTCCCGGGAGCTCTGTGGTTTTGGGTCACATGGTCTGAACCCGTCCTTTGACCTTCACTTCCTGCTTGTTTTGTTCCTTAAAAACTTTTTGCCGTGTGATTTTTATGCATTGGATCTTCACATTGATCTGAAATGACATGGTCCAGGATTACAAATGAACATGTAATATGGGAATTTAATAGTAAATTGATAGTTAATTTTTACATTAGCAGTTTAACAGCAGTGTACTGTGTGCTGCTTTCATTCAGAGAGGACGTTTATTATTAGAGAAAAAGGCATAAAATGATTTTACTACTTAAAACATTCTAAAACTCTTGTACATTTACTTTAACGGATCCTGTTGTCCAGTTTCTCCGTTCTGTAATTCTCCTATTGGACATTTCTGTTTACTCTGTGTGTAACACGCATGTTGCATGTGGAGTTTTTCCCTTTTCTGAAGCGAGAGTCACATGTTGTGAAGCCTGTAAAGCTGCGTGATAAATGTGTGTCGGGCTGAAGTGCTGGGCTGATGCATCACTCCGTCAGTTGTGGTTTGCTGGTTTTCTTGGTCTTTTGATCTGATCTGTGGCTTTAGGGGATCATTTCTGAGTTAATGAACTTGCATCATATTTGCATGTTTGCCTGTGCACACAGAGGCAGGATGTTGGTTTATCAGTGCACACTTTGTTCACTTCTGATCTGTCACTGAGCTCATTTCCTGTTTAACTATCTTATTTCCTCAAATGTCTCATGAGGCTGATGAAGTCCAACGTATCGGTCATGTTGTTAAAAACCAGCTGTCAGCTTTCAGGCGCAGTGTGTCGCTGCCACCGTGAAACATTCTGCTGCTCTGTGGCACACGTGAGACACAAACTAAGTTTCTGTGATACATACATCACATGTCTCTGGACGATCAGGAACAGCAGATACATACCAGCGACATCGCTCTGGCCACCCGCTGACTGGCAATATCTCCCCAGAAGTCTCCCATAGCTGCTCCGTCCAGGACAGCTGACTGTGTCTAATTAACTCCTCGGATTCCAAAAAGCCCAGAAAAACAGAAAACACCCAAAACAAGAGGAAAACTTTCTGCTGGTGAACTCCCCACGGTGCGAAAGCTGCGAGTGAGAGAAATCCAGCAGCTCCACACAGACTGACTGTCAGCAGCAGTGCGTGGATCTGCGAGTCGTCCAGGCTCAGTAAGTAAATACAGACAGCGCGCTGCCAGCACAGCCTCGGCTGATTCATGTATTTATAGCCGAGTGTGTTGCTTCACTGCCTGTCAGAGCAACCAGTGAGCCAGGAAGTCTGCAAACACAGCAAGATAAAAAAAAAAGAGAAAAAAAAACAGGAGGCGGGTGTCTGATGGACGTGTCCTCTGCATTTCTGAGCAGGAACAAGACAAACAGAGCAGATCAAACTGCTGTGAACTGAAACCACCCGGAACTGACACTCTGACCCACAGGCTCTCAAGTCCAGAGTCTGAGTCCCAAGTCATGACCAACAAGTCCAACCAGACCTGAGCCCAGTCCTTAACATAATGTTTAAAGGCCTAAGTCAGTGATTATGTGCTCTTTTCGTCCTCTGACCTTTGACCTTCCTCCGTGGTTGCTTTGTAGTCTCAGTGATGTAGGAAGCGTCTCCTGTTGACTGTGAGTCTGTGTGAGAACCATGTTGGCTGAATGTGATTAGCTCAGAGGGGCACGTCAGCGCTGAGGACTCTCGTGTTTCTCTGCATTTGAAAAAAACCCAAAGGACAACAGCCCTCTGGACATGCTCGTCCCTCCCTGTACGAGCCTCACAGCGAACAGCAGCGTTTTTCCACTCAGCTCAGGAATCACAGAGCACTTATCCACATAAAACACATGACAGGCGAGGTTTTACATTTCCTCTTCTATTTCAGCACACACAGAAACACAGACACACACTCCAACACCCTCCTCTTGGCTCCTACAACCACAATCAAGTGACTGAACACAGACACAGAACTCGACACTGCCACAGCCTTGTAAAAGGAAATACTTTAAATGTCATTTGACAAATATTGACAAGCAGCATGTTAGCTGTTATAACTTCCTCCTTATCCAAAGCACAAAATCCCACAATGATACAGAACGGAAATAATCTTCAAATCCTCAAACTGGAGAAGCTGGAACCAGCAGCTGGTTATCAAGACAGCTGCTGGTTCACTCTGTCGATCAACTAATCGATTAATAAATCAATCGTTTCAGCAATACGTGTGACAAAATCATCTACGCTCAAAAGTCCATGTACTGGCTTTATGGAGCCTTCACCCAGAGCTGGACAATAAACTGGACAAGTCAGAATATTGGCTGGTTTAGCTCCTCACAGGTAAATCACAGGTATATCACAGGTATATCACAGGTATATCTCAGGTATATCACAGGTATATCTCAGGTATATCACAGGTATATCACAGGTATATCACAGGTATATCACAGGTATATCTCAGGTATATCACAGGTATATCACAGGTATATCACAGGTATATCACAGGTATGTCGCCATCTGTAGCTGAGAGGTGTCTGACACATGTTTAAAGTCATTTACCTACATTTGTTTTCACACTTTAAAATGTCCCACTCAGCAGCTGTGTGTGAGAGGACGATGTGTAACCAGTGGCAGTGCGACAGAGGGAGCTCCTCCTTACGCTGCTGTATAAACTGTGATGCGCTGTGACAACAGGGATTTGTTCAACCTGCTGCAAAGCTCAGTGCAACAGGACAAGGTTTCAGACAAAGACTCAGACAGCCACGTGGTTCAGCACCTGTAATACAATATGTGGAGCATGCAGAGCTTTTCTGGTCTGGTTTGACTGGATTTGTACAAATAAAGAAAAAAAAATCTAATCTAATCTGCACAGGTGACAAATCCAGCAGGACGGGGTTCAACAAACAGCCAAACCTCCAACTGACAGAGCGTTCACAAAACCTACAGGACTTAAACTACACATAATGTCAGCTTACAGAGGGAGTGAGTGCTCCCTGCTCCCAGCAGGCTTCAGTGCTGGTGTCTCTGTTCTATATGATGTAAAGACCCCAGAGCTGAGGCTGCTCTGAAGAATTACTTACATCACTGATTAATCTGGTTCATTTTCTTGGTCAAATATTCACAAGGTGTTTAAAATGAAAGCAGGCTTCTGAGTAAAGTGTGTGGTCAATATGTAAAACTGATCGTCACAAACAGCCTCTTGTGAGGTGCTTTATTTTGAAAAGCACAAGTGGTTTCACGTCACGCGTTGACTCCAAGATAAAAATCTGTTCATACAATTGAGTCACAAATCATTTTGATTGGTCCCAGGGACAAAAAAACCTTTCATATGAGGGGGAGGGCAACAGGAAGCAGGGTGCTCTGGGAAAGAAAGCCTGGAGCTGGACAGGGTTCAGTGTTTGGCTCAGAGGCACTTCATCAGGGAGGTGAGGGGCTGAACTCCACACCTCAGACAGAACACAAACACAGAAATGAAGAGGTGCTGACATTTCATATGAACGTAACGCGATGAAAATATATCTGCAACTCTTCATTTTTATTAGCGATCATTTGTTTCAGTCATTTCTTCAGCAAAATGGCCAAAGATCTGCTGAACGATAATAATCAGCTGACACACACACACACACACACACACACTGCAACATGGTGATAATATAACAAACTATAGCACATTACATTAGTGTGGAGACGTATAGAGCTGCTACTGAATTATTAATATATAAAAAGACATTAAAATTAGACCAAGTGCTTTATCTCTGAACAATATTCTCCCAGCTGAGATTCAAACTCGTGCACATTCAGCCTCGTCTCACATGAACAGACTGGTTCTTCAGCAGTACATACGAGTCATGTCAGACATGCTGCAGCTGTCAGCGACGTTCCCGACCTGTCGTACGAGTCATTAACACGCCGCTCTCGCTCCCCAGGGCCTTTCTGCAGCGCTCTGTCCAGGTGTGGTGAACACCTGACAGTGTAACATCACCTGCTGTAGGATTTCATATCATCCCGACCAATAGCTCCGTGACTGTCACATGACCTCCTGCCCATAAACAAGCAGCTGTAATGAAAGCACTTGAAAGAATCAAACAAAAAAGTATTAAAAAAGTCAGAAGGTTTTTAGAAAAATAAAATGTTCATGCATGAGGCCCATTGTCTTCTGAAACAATGGGGCAAATTTCCATTTGGCTGAGACAGTATGAAAAACTATGGAAACAAGGTCAGTGTGTGCTGAAATCCTGGATTGGCAGGACAAAGCCTGAATAAATCCAAGGAGTAAAACTGTCCCACAGAGTGTAGACACTCTGTGTGAGCTGACTGTGTTAGCCTACAACATGTGTCTTTGTTTGTGAGTCCATAAATAATGTTGATCAGATGTGTAATGAGACCAGACCTTCCTTTCATTACAGTACAACTTCTATAGGAGGAAAGGAACCTCAGACCTCAGAGGGCAGCAACCAAAACTATGTTCATCATCCATTCATCTGCAGAATACTGTGAAAAATCTTATGATTCCATTTACTGTCACAGAAAAACAGCAAACAGATCCAAGAATCCTGAGCCAGAGAGTGTTTTACCTCTAAGAACAAGAAAAAGGACTTCAGCCAAAGAAAGAAAGAGAGAAAGAAAGAAAGAAAGAAAGAAGGAAACCCTCCTAAAGCAGCGTTTTCTGAGGTTTGTATGTTTCTATGTCAGAAATCACAGAGGCAAGATTAGACCACGCCCACTATGACTTCCAGCAGCGCTCACAGGCCAGCTCTCTTCCTCTGGACTTTCAGTGACTCAGCTGTCCAGCTGTTGTCATCAACATCTTTGTGTTTCTGTCGTCATGGCAACTGCGCGAGGATAAAACAGTGTTTTATACCGGCTACATCAGACGGCAGTGGCGCTGGATCATGGGATACAGCAGGCAAACAGCCTCCACATGACACGTGATTCAACACACACACAGACACACACACAGACGCATACACAGACACAGACACATACACACACAGACACACACACAGACACATACACACACAGACACACACACACACACACACACACACACAGACACATACACAGACACAAACACACAGACACAGACACACACACACACACACACACACACACACACACACACACAGACACACACACAGACACACACACACACACACACACAGACACACACACACACACACACACACACACACACACACACACACACACACACACACACACACACACACACACACACACACACACACACACACACACACAGACACACACACACACACACACACACACACACACACACACACACACACACACACACACACACACACACACACACACACACACACACACACACACACACACACACACACACACACACACACACACACACACACACACACACACACACACACACACACACACACACACACACACACACACACACACACACACACACACACACACACACACACACACACACACACACACACACACACACACACACACACACACACACACACACACACACACACACACACACACACACACACACACACACACACACACACACACACACACACACACACACACACACACACACACACACACACACACACACACACACACACACACACACACACACACACACACACACACACACACACACACACACACACACACACACACACACACACACACACACACACACACACACACACACACACACACACACACACACACACACACACACACACACACACACACACACACACACACACACACACACACACACACACACACACACACACACACACACACACACACACAGACACACACACACACACACACACACACACACACACACACACACACACACACACACACACACACACACACACACACACACACACACACACACACACACACACACACACACACACACACACACACACACACACACACACACACACACACACACACACACACACACACACACACACACACACACACACACACACACACACACACACACACACACACACACACACACACACACACACACACACACACACACACACACACACACACACACACACACACACACACACACACACACACACACACACACACACACACACACACACACACACACACACACACACACACACACACACACACACACACACACACACACACACACACACACACACACACACACACACACACACACACACACACACACACACACACACACACACACACACACACACACACACACACACACACACACACACACACACACACACACACACACACACACACACACACACACACACACACACACACACACACACACACACACACACACACACACACACACACACACACACACACACACACACACATACACACACACACACACACAGACACACACACACAGACACACACACACAGACACACACTCCAGCCTGTTTCCAGACCTCTGAATTGCCGCCCACGTCTCCACTTCTGTCAGTAATCAGTTCAAATGTCTGCTGTTGTTCTGGTGAAGAAATAACTGCGACAATCAAAGGTCTGAAGCTGGAAACAGTATAAAGATGTCAGCAAGATCAAGATGTCTCACACACACACACACACACACACACACACACACACACACACACACACACACACACTCACGCACCAAAATGATCAACCGTGGGCAAATTTCATACTTTGCTCATTTCAGAAGTGAATCCAGGAACGAGGCCTCTGCAGCAAACTGACCTTAAAAATGAGTCTTTGTTCAAATGCTAATGCTCCGACACAGGCAGAGGGAAGAATGGCTGTAAACGTCCTGCAGTCACTTTGGTTTCTACAACACAACCATGATCAAAACCAGACCTCAAAATCCACCGTGAACCACTTCAGGACACACAGACGGAAGCTTCTGGAACGCCCCCCTGTGGGTTCCAAGACCTGTGGGCAGATCTGAGACCTGCTGTGTGAGCAGGACAGAACCTGAAGTGGTCTGCACTCCGAGTTCACAGGTGGTGATACCTGTGTGTGTGACAGGACGGGACGGGACGGGACGGGACGGGACAGGACAAAACCAGAAGACCAGCAATTAGAACCTGAACATTTCAGAGCAGTCCTGTTCAGTGGAGGAACTGAACTCCATTAAACTGAGACTGTCAGCACTGAGGTCTGAGTGTCAGGAGAGAATGAATATGAATAAATGTCCTCCGGTCCCTGCTAAGGTTTCAGTTTTCCTCTGCCAGTCTTTTTCTGTTTGTCCTCCTGATTTCTCTGTTTGTCCTCACTGTTTGTCTCCGGCTCGTTATCTAATCTGCTCAAATTTGCATGTCTTGTCTTCACATCATTTTCAGTCTCTTAACCTGAAGCAGATAATCTAAAGTAAACATGATACTTTCACCAAAGCGTTTCAGTCAAATGTGCAGCGGCTGTGAACGTCTTCAATGATCCACACGTGCACACACGTCCAGGAGGACACTGCTCACACACACTGTTAAATACTGTGCAACAAGAATCCTTTTTGTCATGCAGTCTGAACATGTTTAATCCTGTTAGTTATCTAAATGAGCGTCAGTGTTATGAGTGATAGTACAAAGTGTGGACACGCCTCCAGCTTCTGACCATGACAGTAAAGTGGTCCATACACAAAAAACAACAACAACAACAGAGACATGTCATATCCGTCCTCTCAGAACAGCATCTTCTTCTGTCTCCCTGCAGACCGGGTTTCCATCCTGACAGGATCCAGTGTAACAGCCCACCAGAGAGCCACGAACCACGGGAGGAAGAGTCCGCTGACGTCAACACAAGTCACCGGAGACAGCTCCACAACACTAACCTGTACACACTGCGACTGGACGCGGGTGTGTGGAAGCAGCAGTAAGAACAGTCCTCATCATTTGATTCTGTATATTCACAGTTTGCTGCCGTTTCTGCAGTTTAGAGACCACCTGTCAATCAAAGCCTGTGGGCGGGCTCAAACAGCTACACTAAGTCTGTCTGATCCAACAGTCCTGTAATAAATCCTCCTCCTCCAAGTTCAGTTTGTGTGGAAACTGTTTTAAAGAGGCAACGATTCAGCTGTAGATTAATGTGGAGGCTGCAGTTTGTGTTGCTGTGCATCAGCTGCAGAGGTGTTTCTGTTTTTTAAGGAAATCTAAGGCAGTAACGTTTACTACTGCTGTCAGCGAGGATGATTCTGACTGCAAAAGACAGAAACACTGGGAACTTGTATTATTGTAGAGCTGAAAACCTTCAGAGAGCCACTTCCGCCTCCATCCACACCAAACAATACGCTGCTCCATCAGCGCCGTGCAGCCAGTGTGTGCGTCACTGCTCCACAGCTCAGGCCGATCCAGAGACTGAAAAGTTTCATCTCAGTTTCCATGGAGCGTCTACAGGCAGGAAGCAGCAGATTAAACACCAGAGCACGGTGAGCGGTGTCTGCTCACAGACACATCTGCTAGTGATAAAACTGACTGGAGACCAGCAACAACACCAACAAACAAGAAGCAGAAGCACGGAGTCAGAGTCCTGCACAGACACACAGACACTCTGCTGCTGTTGTCTTAGTATTTCTAACACTTGCAGTTTGCAGTGGGGGGTCTGTGTCTGAGTGAAGCAGTGTATGGTACGAACTGACTGCAGAAATTTGGGTGCAGGTTTGCATGTTGACTTCCTGTCTGCACAAGCACCCAACTAACTTTTCTGGTCTGACCAGTAGCATCCAGTCTGAACTGAATTCAGTCAGTGGAGGTGCTGCAGCACACGGTTTGATTCACAGAGTGAGCACATGTGGATGGAGCTCCGTTACCATTTTCCTTACATCAGAACCTCTTGTGCTCTGAATATTAAATTTGTTTCACAGATGATGAAAAATGTGAATGAGCCCATTTTAATTTGTCATGGAGATTCTTCTTGTGTGAGATCAGTCTGAGTTTTCTCTGATTTCATTCCCTCAGTGCAGAAAACCACAACAGTCAGCAGATTCGCACAGTCCCAGGCCAACATCACGACTCTCTAACGACCCGGTTTATGCTTTGTTCATTAGTTCAGTTAATTAACCCTCTCAGACAGGTGATGCCTTCACCTTCAAGACACCTGACAGTACAACAACAAATCCCACTTGTGTCCTTTGTCTGCTTTCATTCACAACAGAAACTTGAGCCATCGTTGTCCGCTGCGAGGACACTTCAGTCGGTACGATACGCTGGACACACCGTCACAAACTCACTCACAGGACCAGAAGACAGAAATCCTCGTTTTTAGTAGCAGCTGCTAAATGAATCAACATGAATGAAGCCTAGTTGTTGCTGACAATCTGTAGCTCCAACCTGTAAACAAACTGAGCAGCAATTGATTATTGATTGATATTGATTGTTGTAACACAGGGAAATTACAGCTGGAACAAACTGACTCTTACACCTGATTTTTCACAAACCACTTGGTCCCAATCCTGGAGCTCCTGATCCTGAGATCTGTGTTGCTATTAGTCCTATTACTAAACATACTGTTGCCCTCTCATTACTTTTAATCCTGCTCTTCATGAAACCTGAACTGTCCCAAGTTCTCTTTCCTCCTCCCTCTCCCCCTCCCTCTCTCTCTCTCTCCCTCCTCCCACCATGAGCCAGGTTCTGTTCCAGGTTTCTACCTGTTAAAGGGAGTTTTTCTTTGCCGCCGTCACTGAGAGCTGCTCTCTGGGGAAATGCTGTGTCTCTGTAGATAATATAAAGAGTACGGTCTGAACCTGCTCTATAAGGACAGTACTTTGAGATAACTTGTTATGATTTAACGATATATAAATAAAATTGAATTACATTCACTAAGGTCTTCATTAAGCTGTTTATGGACCTCTATGACTGACACCGACTCATGTCCTGTCACTATAGTAACAGCAGCATCCAGCAGGATGGTGAAGACCCTCTAAAGTTCAATGTGTAAAATGAACCACACAAACTCCATCCCCCATCCAGCTGACTTCAGAGGTCAGAGCTGTGTGTCAGAGCTTCAGCCCTGCTTCGTGCTGCCTACACCCTGGTGTCCTCCAAGCATAAAGTGAATCAGAGCATCCCATCTCACCACAACACACACATCTCCGTGTGTTCTGCCAACAGTGTTGGGAACTTCACACCTCAACAAGTTAATAACAAAGTGGCTGGTTAAACGCCAGTCTTTGCTTCCACTTCCACGACAGATATAAGTGAGGTGTCCACACCAAACTCTATTGGTTAAACCGTTAGTTTTAAGCATTTGTGCTTACCAGCAATAATACATACCGCGTTTAGATATTGAATACAGTTGATCTGAATCCTGAAAAGGCACTGTCACATTCTGCATTTATACAAGAGTTGGATCAGTCAGTACTTGCATAAAGAAATGACTTTAACTTTGATTACAGGCTAAACTACTCACCCAGAAGGGTGTATGTGGGGGGTAAAATTAGCGACAGGAGCGACAGCTGAGACAACAAAAAAGCTGAAATTTTTACCAAAATGAGTTCAGCTGGGGGGATGTGATTCATGCCGAATGTAAGGACAGTTCAGTACAAGTCGCGTCTGCCTTTTAAGCCGTTTTATAACGTTCACTGGTTTGGCGGCAGTTCTCAGCACCAATAACTGCACATTTTTGTAAGGGGGCTCCGTAAAGTTTTCTTCTAACTAGAGAGCGGCGCGCATCATTACTTCACTTCCTGGCATAAGCGTGGTCTCTCAAAAACAAAAGCAGTCGGTTGCCAACCGTTGTTTCCAACCGGGCTGCCAGTGTCTCCGTTAACAGCCAGACATTTCACACAGCTCGGTTTACGCAGAGGTTTTTGAACCCGCAGACACCGTCTTAGGAAAAAGCCTCCGGTTTCTTCCCGGTCCCGTTTCTGAGATAATTCACAGCCTGCTGAGGAGTCGCTAGCCGCCGGCTAACAGGTACACTGCAGAGGAAAGGAGGAACTTACAGATGTGAGGAGAGGTCTCATCTGTTCGCTGTGGTCTTCCTCCATTTCCACCAAACACTATGAAAACTCCTCTTTCTGCCCCTGGTGAGCTGAGAAGTCACCCGCCTTCAGCGAACCGCCGCCGGGTCCCCTTCGTCTTCTAACGCTTCTCTCCGCCACTTCTTTTACAACTGCCTGGAATATATTAACTCCAGCTGTAAGCCCGCCTCTTTTTGATCGACTGCGGAATCCTCCGTTGACGCGCCGGCGGTTGTTTCAGTTTCACCAATCATCGCGCGGAAAAGTGAAATGGGCGGGGCTGTGACGGAAACAAAGCACGGGAGCCTTTTCTCATTCGCTTCAGTCTGTGGCTTTAGTTTCCAGGGACACAACAAACTCTGAGATGAATCCTACAGCAGCAGCTCACACGTCTCTGATTCCAACGCTTTTATATTATGTTCGTTTTACATCATATTTGTTTCACACCAGTATCATATAATTATTTATCTTGAATTCTTCTTTTATTTATTTTCTTCGATTAAATCTGATGTGTTTAAACAGAATTACTGTCTCATCTCTGCAGCTTACAGGCTTCTTTAAAATATGACAGATGACGACTTTTTGAGAATCAGCATTATACATAATGTATGGTATGTACATTTAAAATACAGTCTTCATGTCTCACTGTAATGTTTATCACTTGTAGGTTCAGTATATTTTGTGGGGTTATGTTATTGCACAGATGTTTCTGAAATTACATAAGCAGCGGTGGAAGAAATATTTAAAACATTTTCTGAAGTAAAAGAAAGAAATATTTCTTTCTCAAATTGAATCGACATCAAAAGTTTTTTAAAAAATGTGCAAAGTGGCCCCTGTAATCAGTACTTTAATGTTGCAGTTGGTCAAGGGGCTGATTTTAGCTGCTTTATAAACTTTTTGGTGGTTTATTCTAAAACAGTGCATCACAGTAAATGATCAAATGCTTTACAAGGAAAATTTTAATGTAGTAGATTATAAGTAAGAATTAACGTTAAAGCCTCAAGTAAGTTACAAGTACCTCAAAACTGTTCTCAAGTATAGTACTTGAGTAAATGTACTCAGCTACTTTCCAACTGTGTCAGTGACTGATTTAACTGAATGCACAGTAATGGGTGCACACATTAGTGTTTTTAATGGGACTACATATTGGTGAGAATCTCAGTAAATACCTCAATCTAAGTTCCAGGTACTTCGCTTAAAAACACACACCACTTTTTTACAGACATCATGATGAGTTCAAATTTTATGATCAGCCAGCGATCATTTTACGAATTTTACGATCTCCTGCTCGTACAACACAGTAAAGTTTACTACAAGACATTGTGAGAAACATGGGAAATGGCACAGTGAGGCCGATGTAGATGAGACAGCAGAAGAACAATCACACCTGGAAGACAAAGAAAAAACACAACCAACACAGACATTGTGAAAAATATGAATAATGTTGTGATACGTGTGTGAAAGTGAGTCTGGTGAGCAGGGAAGTCATTTTTCCCAGCCAGTATGACAGCCCATGAATGCACCCGTCCTCCTCCTCCTGTGGGAAACACTGAGAGATTATAATGATGAAGTTCAGCTGACGATGAAAAACAAATTTCTGATTGTTCGAATCTGAATCGTGCTGGAGGAGCCACAGGGAAGTGGCTGAATCAGCTCTGACACAGTTTCTCAGTAAAGTGGCCTTTTGAACAGCTTATCTGTGATTAGCAGCTTCATGTTGGTGAGGTTTTTCCCTCCTGCTGCTCCTGTCGGCCGCCGTAATCCTGACAGATTATTTCATTACAGTTAAGTCATTGTTGTTCCCACAAAGCAGCACAGGAGCCTGTGGCAGTGTGGCCCCAGAGAGTCTGTTATTCAAAGAGTTTCTTCAGGAAAACAACACGAGCTGGTTTCCAAAGGGTTAGATATTCAGTCTGGAATTAAAGTTTAAAGTTTAATATTTAAAACCTGTAACATACGCACTCTTTGTATTTTCCTTTTTGCTGTGTGGAGACTTTAAATAAAATCTGTTTAATCACAGACTTTCACTTTGGTTTGGATTTTCATTTCCTCTCATACCATTATTGTTCTGTATGGAAGAAAATTACTGCCACTGAAAAAAAAATTCTCATGATCACATGATGATACTTTGCCTGGAGGCATTAATGATTAAAGTTTCACTTTGCTTCATAACCATGACTTAAAACCAGGTAAAGAAAAAAAGGGAGGAAGAAAGAAATCGTTCTCATACGTCTGAGAAACTTGATCATGAGAAAATAGTTGTGAAAAGATTTTGTATTATGAGGTATTATCATTAATAAATCTGATAAAGTTTCTCATTATTATGACTCAGTGTCTGTTAATTATAACAAATAGAAATGTGTTTCTATGAGAAACACAAGAATATAACTGTGACTCTCGTGATGAGATAGGATCATAATTATGACCTAGCATCAGATGTTGATGTGAAGAAGGAAAAAGAAACAGTCACATCATGTTAAAAGCAAGACAATTATAATTAATTATGAGAAATTATGAGAATTATGAGAAACCAGGTGGGTATGTTTTGTATTTTACAGTCATGATAAAGTTCCTCCTGCCCAATTATTCTTCAGCATCAAATCATTATAAGAGAGGAAGACAAGATCATGAGGAAGCATCTGATAATAACTGTAATTCATAATTGTCTGATATTTATGAGCTGATACTGAAATATGAATGGAGAGCTGGGTTTCTGCAGTGTACGGAGCACGGGTGCGTGATGTGTTCATATAAAGTGGTTTCAGGTTTTTTCCTGCTGAAGTTAAAAACAGCTCCACTCTCTCTGCTTTTCATTAACAGAGCAGATTAAAAGGTGAGCTGTCAGCAGGAGACGAGGCCCTGCACAGCTCTCTAATTAATATTTCAGACGACCTTTGACCTGCTGTGTTATATAACGCCATCCATCCACCAAGATGCTGCATTGGCCTGTAGCTGCTGAACAAGATGCCAGATGCAAACTGGGAAATCATTATTCACCTGTAGATGAGTTTCAGAATATGAAGAGAAGTGGAGCAGGAGCCAGTTTCAGTGGAACAGTGGCCTGGATCCAGACCTCAGACAGCAGGAAAACAGGGACAGAACCATGGGCCAGTGGATGGGATGTTTCCAGCTGTGCAGTTTGCTGTGAGTCAAGCTACAGAAATAACAAGTATTAAAGGAACAGTTCACTGTTTTGGGAAACACACTGATTCTATTTTGAGCTGAGAGTTAAGTCTCAGATTTTCCAAAAAAGTGGAACTGCTCCTTTAAATCAACACATTTCTTTGGTTAATGTGACAAACGTTCAGTGAGCGGATCCTAACGGCCTCTGCCACAGATTCTGCGTCCGTTACCAAACAGCTTTGGAGCCTGTGCTGTGTTAAAAGGACAAAGTTTAAAAAGTCAGTGGCTAAACTCTGCTTGAGTTTGAGTTTGTCTGTGACTAATGAAAAGTTAATGAGATTATTCTCACAGATAATTGAAAGCCACAGTGTATTTTTTAAGCCAAATAAACCCTTTTTCTTAACTCACGCATGCTTGTGTGTGAGTAATTTCCCCAGTTTGAAGGATCAATAAAATAATAAACTTCAAGACTTAATGAAACTTTATAATGAACAAACACCCAGAGACACAGTTTGAAATAGTTTTCAGTTTGGATTCAGATGTTAAACAGCATTAAACAGACTTATCAGGTCAATAAGAGACAAATCAGTGTTGTTAGCATGTTTCTAAAACAGTTTACTAAGAGCTTCATGTTGCTGTTTTACTGTGAAACAGTAAAACGCAGAAAGAAAGACACAATTAAAACAGTGAAAACCATGAAAACAACCAGCGGCAGAAGAAACTCTGCTAATTATCTTCAAATTACAAACGATTCCAACTCACTGATTCTGTTTATTATATTATTTTTAAAACTACTGAGGAAATCATGTTATTTACTCATATCTACACATAAAAACAAAGAATCTGTTTACAGTGTATTGCACCTAAATAAATTAATACAAATGTTTAATGAAACAACTGTAAATTAAACTTACAGTTAAAATCCTCCTTCATTTCCTTCAGTTGCAACCTTCTAAACATTTCATGGCCAAAGGTATGTGGACAGGTAAACACTACAGTCGTATGTGACAGCTGAACATGAAGGTGCTGCTGTAACAGCCTCCACTCCTCTGGTTTAGGTTCAGGTCTGATGAAGCTCCGGCTTCACCCGGAGGATGCTGGAGGGGGTAGAGGCTGGGGAAAGAGGAATATTTACCTAAACAAAGCTTCCCTCCACCCTCGCTCCCGTGGCCTGAGTTTCCTCCACCCTCAGAATAAAAACCCTCTCTCTAAATCTGTTTGGACTCAGGATCAGTGCGAGTCCTCTTCCTGTCTGTCTGAAGCCTGCGGCGCCCTCTGGTGTCCAGCAGCTCTCAGTTCATTCCAGCTCATGCCCATCATCATCACCGACTCTCCTGCAGCTGGTCTGAGGTCAGACCGGCAGGTGGAGGGGTCTTTGCTGGGTGGGGCTCAGCGGCAGCAGCTTCCTCAGGTGAGCAAAGACCAGGTGCTTCGTGCTGCCTGACGGCTTAGAGCGAGCCAGAGCAATGGATTCTGGGAGGTCAGGTCTGTGAGGTAGAGAGGGAAGAGAGCTGTGGTGGTGACAGGGAATCACTGGGGGCGGGGATATGTATATATATATATATCATTGGGTGTTACCGAGTGAGTCTGCAGTGGTGTCTGCTGTGGAGGCCGAGGACCTGCAGCTGGGGCCCAAAGGGCCGATGGGGGCACCCCGTGGCCCTTAGGTTCCAGGACAGTGCTGACAGAGAGTCTCTGTAGACCAGACCCCGACGAGACGACACGACGGGGCAGTGCTGACAGGTCACCAGCTGAAGCACAGAGACACATCGTTTACAGCGGAAGGAAGTTTCACGTTTTACTTTACAGACTGATGTCGGATCAGTTTCCTGTCAGCAGATCTCACAGGAGCTTCAGTCTTTCAGGACACTGGATCTAAATTGAGCGTCCTGCCTGCAGGGCGGCCCCCAGGGGCCCCCGGCACCGATGCAGACCTACTTCTGCTTTAATTAGACCTCCACCTCCTCCATCAGCAGCTGCACACAGAAAGAGTCTGACTCTCAGTTTACATCTCAGCAGTTTCTATCCAGTGATTCTATCACATTTTTCTCAGCCATTCATTATTTCTGTTGGTTTGTTGTGTCCTTGTTTGGATGCAAACAGTTTGATACTCACCACGCAGAATGACCCCTTTCAGAATAACAGTATTAGTATAGTCGTATCAGTGGATTATAGTTTTTAATGCATTTTCAGTTGCTGAGGGAAAAGTGGGTAAAAGTGATTTTAAAATATAACAGATTATTTTATCAATCAGAATCTGTATAAAGTAGATTATTTGTCTCTGTATTGCAGTGAAGTAAAGTACAGGAAATTAAAAACCAGCTCAGAACCTGAGTAACCAGCTTCTGCAGCTTCCACCTCGTTGCTTATTCATTTTCTGTGCACTGACTGAGTCAGCTCTCCTTTAACATCACTGTGCTGATGATACCTTTGTACTTTTACTTGAGTCAGATCTGGAGTATTTTTACATTCTGGTACTTTTACTTCAGTAAAGGATGCGAGTACTTCTCCCCGTCTGATTCCAGCTGTTACTGCAGATCACCTCGCTCTCAGATCAGACCCACGCGTGCTCAGCCGTGGTCCTTTACATCCAACACAGATCACGTCAGAATAAAACCCATCTAACCATTTTACAAACGTCTGAGATGAAGGAGGAGAAAAACAAAAGGCGAGTTACTCACTGAGACGAAGGTCGCCATGCTGCAGCTGTCGGCTGGTGTTACTGGAGACTGACGAGTGAAGAGTGTGAGAGTCTGAGCTCTGTGACGAACCTCCGTCTCTGTCTCCGTCTGTCCACATGTATGATGCCATCAGGAGGGCGGGGCTACATCTGCACAACGATGTCATTATTTCAGACTTCCAGTAAATTGTAATCTAGAGCCAGATTAAAGATTAGCAGACAGACACACACACACACACACGTTGTGTTGCTCTGACAGTCGATTAGATAACAGCTCTGACAGTTACACAACTACAATGAGCAGAATTAACAGAGCGAGGTTCGGTGTGTGGGCAGGATTACAGTGTGATTTCAGTCCAAGTACAAAATCACAAAATCACTCCGAGTACAAACATCCAAAAAGTTTTCTTACATTTTTTTATTCTGAGAACAAACTTTTTAAACTTTCACCTCCACGAGCCTCGGCTCGCAATCTGAAGGTTCTGGGTTTGAACACAGTCCTCAGGTCAGAGTGTGGACACGCTAACATGTTAAGACTTACCAGAGTTTTAAAAAACTAATGTAGAGAGAGGCTCCTACATCTGGACTAAAACTCAACATGAGATGTATTAATCAAGGTGCATTAATTAAATGTCTAAGAGACGAGACCAAACTCATATTGTTCTAATGGACTAATTCTCACTGTTCCCACCACACGCTCTCCTTTGCCTGTTCTGTGTCGAACCCTCTGCTGTGGAACTCCCTGCCTGAGGAACCCAGGTGAGTAAAGTCAGAACCTGTTTTTAGATCAGTCAGACGTTTCTACAGTCAGTCTGTTCTTTTTGGCTTTGACCTGTTTTTATTATTCAGTCTCATCAGGTGTCTCTGTTGTTTTATGATGTTTTTTTAAATTATGACTGTGTTTTATCTTGTTCTGTAAACACTGTGGAACTCTGTTTTCAAAAGTGCTATACAAATATGAAACATGAAATCTGTTTGCTGGAAAAGCTGAGATGCACGTTTCGTTTGGTGGATCTCAGATGTCAGAATCAGGATCAGTGATCTGCGACTGAAAAATCCTGTGGGAGCAAAACGCTGTGGATTCCACCATTTACTCACACAACACCAAGACACCAGTGTCTGGATTACAATAAATGAAAAGGCATTATGAACATAGAGTAAAAAAACAAAAACAAGAACATGAGCTCAGTGTTTGTGCAGCTTGAACTAATTTGACTGTCAAACTGACTCCAGATCAGACCACAGAAACAACAACACAGCCCCGGAGCAGCAGCTCAGTTCACCTGCACTTTGGTTCAGTCGTTGTTCTGCTGGGACTCGAGCAGTTACGACTTTAAATCCTCAGTAAAACTGTACAAACCTCCAGAAACAAAAAAAACTAAACTGCTTCATGTTTAAAACTCTCAGATTCTACAACCACTGCCCCCCGACACACACACCCACATCCACACACACACACACACCCACACACAAACACTGATGTGCATTTCATGCAAACATCTTCCAAATTTCCTTGTGTTTGACTGACAAATGTGTGTTTCCATATCTGAAGGTGAGGAGAAGGAAGCGACTCTGGAAACGACTCGACTGCCGACTGACACAGGTGAGGCACAGATTTTACCTGAGAGATGAGAAAAGGATTTTTTGGTTTTAATGTTTGCTGCAGGTCAGACAGTGGCTTCAGGTGGGGGCTTCGTTGGCTCATATCAGACGTTTGTTTGCACTTTTGACTTCTGCACTTTCTTAGTGAAATTCTGAGATTATTTAATTCTCATGGCTCTTGAGTGCTGCTCATGTTCCTCCATTAGATCACATAATTAGTGTTTTGTGTTGTAAATTCACTTTCTGCTGTTTTCTTTAGTTTGTTCAGCCTGAAACTCATGAAAAACTCACATATGTGCCTTTTCATTTTTAGCTCAAAGTCATTTTGGCTGAAACTAACATTTGTTTTTACGACTGAACTGTTTTAAGAAAAATGTCTGAAAGCTGAACTTGTGGAGGGAGCGTTGGATCACAGCAGCGTCTGGTGGTGTTAGCCAACCAGAGACTTAGATTCATGATAAGGTAAAAAGGTATCGCACACCTGAATCCATAAGAACTTGTTTTTACCACGATCAGTTCGTTCCAGGTGCTGGCTCTAAGCTTTAAAGACTCATCGCTGGTGATCCTGGGGTCGCCATGTGTCCTGGGCTGCTCCTGTTCCTGCTGCTGGCAGCACTGAACTCAGGTAAAACACGGTGAAAACAGGTGTGTAGTTCTGAAAGACTCTTCTGTTGGAGCCAATGACAGGAACACGGCTGGTTTATTACACATCTGTTTGGTCTACATCATTTGGTTAATCAGAATTTCTTTAGAAAGTTGTACCAATGAAACTGAATGTGAGCTATGACACAGCCTCCGTCCTCCGTCTCATGGTTCTGGTCTGGTGTTCGCGTTGAGGTGCCCCCCTGGTGTCCAGTATAACTGCACAGAGCAGAGAACCACAGCTTGTCCAGCAGCATCTTTGAGTTACCCTTAAGTTTATATAACGGCCAAACAAGCGCTTTGTCCAACGTTGTCTCACAGTGACGGCGTGAGGAACAGAAAACGTTGGAATTCAGTCGTCATTCGTTCAGGTTGCTGCTCGCTGACCTGAGCTCTCGTCCCAGTGAGCACAGATGTTTCAGGGACGTTTCCAAACTGTTGGTGCACAGTATTTACAAAGACTGGAAGGTTTCATTTATTTCTCCTTTCCCTTGTTCCACAAAGTCTTCTCTTCTTCCACTGTACCTGCATTTAAGTACAAGTAGGAACGTGTCAGTAGAGTCAGTAGTTAATGTTGAGCTTCATCATGGAGTGTGAACCTGTTCCTCCTCCTCTTCCTCCTTCTTCCTCCTTATGGCTTCTAATGAACATGAAATGAAACTGTTGAATGAAAATGTTGCTGCAATTTTCCTTTTTCAAAAATATGACTGAAAGTTTGAGTTTTTTCTTTAGCCGATTTTTTTCTTCTCCAGAATCCACTGCCAACCTACCAGAGGACAGCACTGGTACCAAATTCATTGCAGCTTTTCCTGAGAACATCGCTTATTATTATCCTGTCCAGCCCGAAAACAAGATCCAAATCACCGCCTTGTATGATAACACAACTGTCACCATCCAGATGTATGTCTTCAACCCCACAACAGAGACAATGCGGGCCGGACAGTCTAAGGACTTTGTTCTTCATTCAAGAATGGAGCTCAGGAAGAGCCAAATCTCCAACAAAACTCTTGTAATCACCAGCAACCACAACATCACTGTCCGCGCCATCAGCCTCAAACACAACAGTGTGCAGTCTGCTCTGCTTATACCTACTGACAAACTGGGCAAAGAGTACCTCATCCCACCAACACCCCGAATCCCAGGAACCACTGACCAAGTCACCTTAGATGTAACGGAGAGAAGCCCATTCAAGCTTATTATCATCAGTGCAGAACAAGGAACCACAGTAACTATTGAAGGTGCAAAGACTGAAAACGTTCAGCTTGAGTCCCATCAGCTTACTCAGATCTGGATAAACGAAAGTGATAAACTGCGAGCTATAAAAGCCGACCAGCCGGTCGCGGTTCTCTTTGCTCACTCTTGCGCCATCCGGAGCGAATGTACCTGTGGGCTGCTGTACACCATGCTGCTGCCCGCCAAAGAAGAGAAGTCCAAGTTCTTCATTCCTCCTGTTCTGGTCAGAGATGCTGAAACGTTCCTCCTTCTGTCAGAGAAGGAGTCCACTGAAATAATGGCCCTTAACTCAACCATGCCACTGGTCAAGACCGCCAACTCAGCCATCCTCTACCGCCCAGGCTTACTCCTCACGCTGATCCCAGAGACGGACTTTGCCTCCTGCTTTTTCGTCAGCCCAGTCTTTACAGTGGAGACCTCGGCTGTGATCATAGTCCACAAGAATTTCACTGATGGGGTTCGTATTGGAAACAGTCCTCCGGTGAATCCAGACTGGCAGGAGCTGAAAGACACCATGTACGTCTCAACAGAAATAAAGCTGGAGCAGAACAAGAATGTCATCTGGCACACGTCCTCCAAAATGGCTGTCTACATTATAGAAAAGAATGGAAGTGCTCTGTTTGGGAACCCAGCACCCATCATCAGTACAAGCCCAGGTATGGACCTGCACCTGCACTGTCAGAGTTTAAGCCATGAGACTACACAGAATTCAATTCAGTGACAAACATGAAGGCCTCCAATTAAATGAGCTCATATAGAAGATTACAAAAATACAAACAAACAACCACAAAGAGTCATGAACCACCACAGATACAAAACCACCACAACAATCCACCCAACAATCTAAACCTGGTCCCAGATAAGCAGCAGAAAGTTGATGGATGAATTAACCAGCTAAAAAATTAAACAATTAATTTGTTTATTTAGGTCTTTGCTAAAACGTGTTTACAGCTGGTCACAAAAAACATTCAAGCCTTTTTTTTTGGAGGGAACCAGATTTACAGCTGAAATGATGATTGTCACAGGCAGGTTTCATCAGCTGGAGCTAATTAAGCTAAAGTTAGCTAATTAAGCTATCGTTAGCTCCATGAGTTGCTCGAATAACTGTTTACATGTTTCCATCTGAATCTATTGAGAAGCCTGCCATGTGGCTAAGTCCTGGTTGTTAAGCTGTTTGGCATGTTGTTTCACAGAATGATGGGAAACAGCCCACCAGCACAAACCGCAGTGAAACCACTGATTTCCTGTCAAAACTAAACTCATTTAATTTGCTCTCCTTCTGTTTCACCTGCACTGCCCTACAGATTATAGAGGCTGTGCCGTGACACCAGAGGTCATAAAAATTGGAGAAGTGGCTCAAGGCTGGCGTGAATCTCTGCAGTACTGCAAAAACATGAGCCTGGACCTGGTCAGCATCTCCGACGCACAACTTGGGGCCCAAATCTATGAAAAAATTACCCAGGTCAAGAACAACAGCGTGAAGGAGGTGTGGATTGGCATGCGCCAGAGCTCCCTGACTGGGAACTGGTACTGGCTAAACAACTGTCCAGTCAGCGAAACCAACTGGGAGGGGGGCAAGTCCAGCAAGGATGATGGGCAGTGTGCCATCATGAGTCTGAAAAAAGGCAAGAACTTTAGCTGGAGTAACGAAGACTGCTGTAAGGCTGCCCACCCTGTCTGCTACAAAAACGCTTTCATCTTTCCCCTGTGGTGGGAGAACCCAACAGGGCAACCACAGTTACTGGTGGAAAACTGCCAGATACAAACCACAACGTAGATTCTTAGAACTGATGTTTTGGATTTCATTCACTAAGCGTTAACAGAGTAGTTTATTTAGTTAATTAGTCTAGCTGTGCTGTAGTGGCCATGTCCTGATATTATCAATGTTATTAGAATAACTGGTGAAGCTGATTCAGTGCTGTCACAGTTCAGATTAACTCCAAGCTGGGATTTCTCTCTGAGGAATCCAGAGCAATAAGAAAGGATTTCAGCCATGTGATCAGTGACGTAGTGCAGGGAGACCTGCAGACTGCACCCTGCCTCTCTGAGTTCTGTTAGTTGTGTAGTTTGATGAGGTTTGTGCGATCACTCATTCCTGAGAAAGACATCACGAGTCAAAACAGAGAATTTTGCATTAATTACAAGAATACAGAAACAGAACACAATCCCACATCCGTCTTCAGAGACTGTATTTGGACACAGCCAGTCCAATAAGGTGTCCCCTGATAAAAAGCAACCCCACAGGTCATTGGTGTGAGCAGCTTATTATCACTTACAGCTACGTTTTATTGTGAAGTGACATCTAGTGGTCGTGTGAGACGCATCAGTCAAAATCCCAAAAACAACATGTTCACGCTCCAGTGCCAAACATCAGGGACAGAAAATGACTGCTCACAGTTTCTTTCACCAAAGAGACGTCGCTTTAACCGTACGAACATAGATCACATCTGCATTTATCTCTCTGACAGATGTTAGACTGACTCCATGTTTAACAGGAGCCTGTGCACAGCTCCACTGTTCAGACATAACGTTTGTGATTAAGGCAAAATTCTACTCAGTAAAACTTAGATATATGATATGAATTAATAAATGATTGTGTGTGGTCATAGAGTCTGTGATCGGATCTGATGTGTAGATAGAAGAGAGTTTAATCTGTCATGTTACTGACTGTGCATTAAATCACAATAATGTTAATGATAATGTTTGACACTCGACTCCTGTTGTTTATTTCCCTTCAATGAACATTATGTATATTTACATCCAGTTGTGCTCTGAAGTGTGACATATGTGTGACAGGTGGCCAGTCAGTCGCAGGGCCGACACACAAAGACAAACAACCACTCACACACACACTCACACCCAGGGGCAATGTAGAGCAGCCACTCAACCTAAAGTGCATGTTTTTGGGATCGTGGGAGGAAACCCACTCCACACAGAAGAGCTCAGACCGGGGTTCGAACACCCTCTTACTGTGACAATGCTAACCACTGCAACACTGTGCCGCCCTGATAAGAAAACATATTGAATAAAATCATGTCTATATATATATAATATCTAATGTGACAAAGTGAGTAACTCTCTATTTCACACGGTTGTAATTTCAAAATCATTTATATTTAATTTTCAGAGATTCCCTGGAAATAACTGTAATCTGGTGCAAATTTCCAATTCAACCAAACATACCAAAAATATGACCTTCAAGTTTTAAATAGTAAATTAATGATGAATTAATATTTACTACAGATTAGTTGGTGTGTTGTTTTTAAAATCTGTTTTACCACATTACACAGTTCTCATGAAACTTAATGGAAAGTATATGGAACTTTGCTGTCAGCCCGGCTGGGGTTTCAGTTCTTTCGTTTTCTCTTTCTCTCCGTCTCTCTGTCTGTGTGCACGTGTCAGTATGTTTGTGTGGGTGTGTCATAGACTATATAAAACATGGACGTAGCACCCGTGACGTCATCCGTTGGTTTCGGGGAGTCGGTTTTGTGACCAAACCATGGGCATTGGAGCTGCGCCATCTTGGATTTTAGTGGGACTGTACTTTCCATATTTGGCGGAGAGGCGGTTACTCTACGGGTCAGCCGGCCGAGAACCAGGCCACTCAGCTTGGAGCAACCGAGCTAGCCTAAGGCTAATCAGCTAGGCTAACACGCTAAGTGGAAGCTACACGCAGCTACATCCACCACACGACAGTCCCCGAATCCGACCCGACTAACTCGACCCCGTACGACCGCGACACAGAGCGAGCGCTCATCATTATTCTATTCTATTAAAACGTTAAAAACACTATTGTTAAGTATAAATAATAATAATGATAATAATAATAAATTGTTTAATATTTAATATTTACCGGCTTTCACCGCTGCCTCCATCCACTATCCACTTACAGTTACAGCAGCACACAAACCAACAGCAGTCACTTACTGACGGAGCTGCTCTGTCCATGCAATGTCGGACTTTTTAAACAGAAAAATGAGACCAAATAAAATTGTAGCCTAGTATTCCCACAATAAACGGACTCTGAGAGCACGGAACACACCGCAGCAGCGTTCCTAACATTAGCTGCTCCGGTCCTCTATCTGTATCAGCAGCGACCAGAAATCGGCAATGAAGTCATAAGCTAGCGGCAAAATATGCTAATATATGCTAATTAGCATCCAGGTAAAATAGTGAGAAATTAACTTACCGAAAAAACTGCAACACAGACTCCTTCGACGGTCGGTTAGTACAGTCTACACTACAACAAGCCATACTGTCACAAAAACCTATCCGAACATTGGCAAACAACCACGGACACTGCAGACCCTGACAACCGCTGGAGGCCTCTGGATGTAGCCGCCTAGCCCAGCCGATGCTTTAGCAAAGAGCTAACTGCCAGCGCCTGTCTATAGTGATGTTACGTCTGACACCGAAGCCCCGAGGCCTGTATCGAGTAAAGGGGGCGTGTTCAAATGAAGCCTGTGCCGAAGCCTGTGTCAGTTGTCAGAATATCACATGACCACCGGCAAACGAGGCCCCGTTTCTTTGCAATCACGTGACTGCCTCGCTTTGTGATTCGACCGATTCGAATTTCTGAAAAAGGCTCGCGAAACACAGAGAGTGTTTTGTGTGACTGGGTTAAAAATGGAGCCACCAAAAAAGCGGAAGACATCAGCAAGGTGGGATCATTTAGACATGATATCTCCCAATAAGGTAAAGTATAATGTAATCACATGGAGGATGGATAGAATTATATAATATATAATATAAAAATATGTGTGTATGTATATATCCATAAATATATATCCATAAATATACATATACATATACATATAATTGTAAATATACAATTAGTATACATATTAATTAAAGAGAGCACAGATTTATGTAGACCACAATCAGGATAGATTTATTTCATTTATCGGGAATTCTGACAACCCTTAGAACACATACATTATCACAGTCGAATTGCTTTACATCAAATGACCAGCAGATGTCAGTGCTCCCAAATGAGGTGTTAAATGGGGCTTCGTTTGATCAGCCTTTAGGCGAAGCAATTGCACTGAATGATTCGATACGTTCACGGGGCTTCGTCGCAACATCACTACCTGTCTATAGAGCTGTCCCCCCCAGCCTGCCCGGCTGTAAATATTTTTTTAGGCTGTAAAGTTGCCTATTTTAACATGGGGGTCAATGGAGAATTGCTCACTTCTGGAGCCAGCCCTCAGCGGCAGCCGAGGAGCTGCAGCTTTTGCGGAAGTGATCTCACTGCTGCCCCCCCCGCCCTGGAGCGCTCAGCAATCTGGGCGCAATCAGTCCCGTCACAGTATATGAGGCTCGGCGTTCCTGTCCACCCTCGCCATCTCCCGTGGTGGCTCGTTCTCTGTGCTCCTCATGATTTACCTTTTGTGGATTTACCGAACCCGGCTCTGCTTATCCTCTGCAGTCTCCTCCGGTTTCCCCTCCCGTGTCTCCACTACACCGCTTCAGCTGACTCTGCCGCGCCTTATTTACAATCATTTCTACTCATATAATCATTTATTGCACATTACACTCGTCCCTCTTTTTCCCAACAGTTCATGTCTTTGTTTTAGAAAAACTAAATCTTATCGGAGTTTTCATCAGAACTTTATTGCTTGTTCATCAGGACAAAATTGCGTCTGAAACTGTAAAATCAAGCTTTTGTCGTTTAGCATTTCTGAGCTTTGAGCAAACATTTAATACATTTTAAGAAATGATTTATACTGTAGCTGGAAGTGTTTAATAATGCACTATTTCTCAGTCAATTCTAACATATTTTGTGTTCTATAGAATATTATGATCATATATTACAGTGCTTTACTCTGCTGTCACTGATGCTGTGATTATACAGAACCTCCTCTGATGAGTTAGAGCTGGAAACACACATTAACAAGCACTGAGATCAGAGTCCATCTTTATTTTAATTAAAAATAAAGATGTTTGATGCTAAATAACTTACTTATAAAGTGTTGCTTAAAGTACAGACATTAAATCAGAGCAGTTACTTCCACGAGCAGCTGAGTCCCTGCAGAGCTCCTCCCTGCACCATCCACACTCCCAGCCCCACCATCAGGATGACCTTTGCCCCCAGAGACACTGACAGGAGGAGCAGGAGAGGAGGAGATGCCCCTGCCACAGACAGCGGGGGTCGGGGGGGCAGGACGTACAGGGTGGCCTGCTCTTTGCCCAGTGGGTTGGAGGCGCTGCAGGTGTACTGCTGGCCCGGCTCCACGTCCCTCAGCTGGCTGACGGTGTGGTAGTGAGCCGCGGTGCCCTGAGCCAGCGGGCCGACCTCTGAACCCTCCAGCAGGTCGTCCGGGCCGAGCCACTGGACGTCCGGCAGCGGGGAGCCCTGGACCCGACACAGGGCTCTGTAACCGGACTGCTCACTGCCCTCCACTGACAGAGCCAGGATCTTTGGAGGAGCTGCAGCACAGACAGAAAGAAGGAAAACAGATGAGTGAACTGAAGTGCCACAGTCGCCCTCTGCTGGCAAGGATGGATTATCAAGACCATGATTTGATTAGACTGGATTAGGTCGAAATTTGCACCACTGAAGTAGAACATTGACTCTGACAGGTCCTCTGGACTCAAAGACCCAGACCCACACTGCTTCAGTTTATGTGAGGCTGCAACCAACAGTTATTCTCATTATAAATTATTTCATCATCTGTTCACTGAGTGTAACGTGTCAGAAGACAGTGAACACATGTTGTATTATTATTCCCTAAAGCCCAGGTAAGTGTATTCAAACATGTCTGCTGGCAGCTTCAGAACCTCACCCTCCACTCTCAGTCTGGTTCCCATCTTGTCCTCGAAGCTGATGTGTTCTCGTCCCTGAACTTCCACTCTGCAGTAGTAGCGTCCGCTGTCCTGCAGGGTGGCGCTGCTGATGCGCAGCGACAGGTCGTGCTCCCTCGGGTTGCCCTCCAGCCGGTAGCGCTGGTCCTGCTGGGGACCCGGCTCGCAGGTGGGGGCCCCTGGCCGACTGGTGCAGCGGTATAGGACGGTGGCGCCCTGACCGTGGCCCAGACGCCACAACACCTGCAGGGAGGAATGCTGGGAGTGCTGCGGGTGGCTGAAGGTGCAGGGCAGCACCACCGGGTAACCCTCGATGGCTCGTACCTCCGGCTGCAGGTTCATGGACCAGCCGTCGTCTCCGGAGCCGAGGACTGGGGGGAGGAGAAACAGTCTCACATTCTATCTCAGTTTTATTCTGAGTCTGCAGGCATGCTAACTCTGTCACAGTGATGCTTCGATGCTAAATGCTAAGTCATTAGCACTTCATTAGAACTAAACACAGCGTACAGCTGAGGCTGATGGGAACATCTGTTGGTTCTGCAGGTATTTGGTCATAAAGCACAGTACTGGACACCTTCAAAAAGTGACCTGATGATGGCGCTAGAGAAAAAGTCAGAGGATCATCAGAGTTTTTCCAGTTCATCCTGAGGGGAACATGAACGTCTGAACCACATTTCATCACAGTCCAACAGCTGTGGAGGAGTTTCAACAAACCAACAAACTGCTAGCATGGCTAACAACCTGCCTATGGTAATTATCTGTGTACTCACACTACACACAGGTGGGCGACACATTAAAGATCATTTTCTAAATGAATCGATATACTGACGTCTTCAAATGGCTCATTCAAAGATTCAAGTCACTTTCACAGAAAAAAAAAAATCTTCACATGTGAGAAGCTGGAGCCAAAGAAAGAATCTACAAAGCGTAGGAGGCGACTTCTGTGTGTCGAGCCACAGAAAGACAAATGACATCTGAGCCGTAACGATGGAAATTAAGAGTGTGTGTGTGTGTGTCTGTGTCTGTGTGTGTAGATCAGCTCACCTCCTATAACAGAAAACAGCAAAGTGCTGCAGACCAAGCAGACGTCCATCCTGAGACGAGACTGAGGAAACTGCACATCAAGGTATGATGTGAGTGTGTGAGTGTGTGTGACTCAGGACCACGAGACACAGCACTGCGTGTGTGTTATTTCCCATTCTTCCATTTATACTTGCTCCATGTGTATTTTTCATCATTAGATCAGTTGTGTGCTTCACAACACAGTGGCTCTGCTCTGTGTGTGTGTGTGTGTGCGTGTGTGTGTGTGTGTGTTTGTGTCTGTCTCCTACACCTTTTACACACTGATGCAACATCTGCTAAACACACAACCTTTCACCCTTTTCAGCTCAGCTCATTTTCTTTGTGAGTGATTTTAGTTCACGCTGGTGTTTGTGTGTTGGTGAAATGTGTTTTTTCGCTGCCATTTTCTCTGACTGGAGACAAAGAACGTGACTTTAACCTTTTAAAAACAGGAAGGACACAGCTGAGAGCTGAACGCTTCATTTACACAGAAAAACAAAATAAGAACTAAAAAAATGAAATTTGAAATTCTGAACATCAGGATGTAAAATCAGTGGTTCAGGCCTGTTTTTCAGAATAACTCTGTCAAACGTCTCTTTCAACATCCTGACCCCATTCGTGCTCTCTACATGACAAACCCTTTAGATTTGAATGACCACATGAGTCATTTCCTGTAGCGCCACCCTCAGGACAAACCCTCCATTTTACTGGTCAGTTTCTAAGAACAGACTGATCATCAGGATGTGGTTTGTCCTGGTTCATCGTCGCCGCTCTCACAGCGCCGTGTTCGGCCACAGCAGGCAGATGTTTTCAGAGAAACAGCTGTAAACAGCCACTGTCCACAACCTGCTGAGCAGCAGACAGCAGACACACACAGAGACATAGAGCTCAGACATCAAATACACAAAAACAACAAAATACAGCCAGACAAGATCCAGAGCCAGCACTTGGTGGGTCTGTGTTGTGTCCTCCTTTACTTCTACTTCTTTAAAGCTGGCAGGAAACACTGTGTTTCACATGACACATTTCACTCTGCTTCCTCAACTGCTGTTTTAGGACTGAAGGTCTGAAAACTTGGTTTCTCTTCATTTGATGCTACAAGTAACCTGAGGATGTGGCAGCGGACTCAGTCTCTCTGTCTTATTCTGTCCGTGACCATCACAGGTAAGAGTCTTTTTTTCATGATGAGGCTGTAACATCTGGTTTGTTGTTAGTGTTAAAGGAACAGTGAGTCTGTACGGGGGGCTGGGGCTGGGGGTGTGGGTGTGGGTGGTGATGGGGGTGGTGTTTGTACAAAATGTTTTGGAGAAACTGAAATGTTGACCTGATGGTGCCACTAGACGAAAAGTCAGAGGATCATCCCCAGGAGAACATGAACATCTGAACCAAAGCTCACAGAGAGAGAGGACTGAGTCTGGACCAGTGGACCCACAGGCATAAACGTCCTGCAGTGCTGTCTCACGGTCGCAGTTTCCAAAGGCAGAGTCACAGGGGACGAATCCTAATCCATTCATCCATTCATTCATCCATCCCTCATATGTCGTTCACCAAATCTCAGAAACACTAAAATAAAATGGAGGACAGAAAATGTAGCGTATGATTTCAGATCCAGCTAAAATCTTTTAGAATCATGCTCTGCGATGATATCCCTCTCCAGGGTCTCTCTCAGTTTCTTGGAACATGGTGGTCTCTCCAGTGGTCACTGTCTCCAGAGGAGAGGACGCCGTCCTCAGCTGCTCCTTCACCCATCCCAGGCAGCGGGACTACTCAGGGCTCATCGCCGTTAAGTGGCTGGCTAGAGAACGAAACGCTTCGCCATTCCTCGCGTGTTCGGTCCGAAATGACTCGATGGAGGGTGGCAGCTGTTCATCCTCTGCACTGAAACATTCCCTGGATGGAGATCCTCGGCGGGGGGAGCTGTCCCTTCTCATCAGGAAGGTACAGCTGAATGATGAAGGTGTATACTTCTGTCGAGTGGAGCTGGACAACCGCGATGACCAGAAAAGGACAGAGCTCCGTGTCACAGGTGAGATTCTCCGCAGGGTCCTTTCACACCTTGTGCTTTTTGGCCTGCAGTGTTTCCTCGGCTTGGATCTCATCGTCCAATCACTTGCTGGAAGCAAAAAAAAAAAAAATATATATATATATATATATATATATGTGTGTGTGTGTGTATATGTATAAAAACACTTTGGGGGGCTGAAGGCGCTAAAAGCTTGTAAATCTTCCAGGTGATTTTTGTAGGTGCAGGTGAAATCTGCTGTTTGACAAAGACTCAGCTCAGAAAAGTTTGGTTCCTTCTTCTTAATGTTGTTGTTTAATTCTCTAAATTTTCCAAATAACAAATAATCTGATCAAATAAAACAGAGAATCCAAACACATTTTAACAGACACTCGGTTCTGCTGGCCTGTTTGCAGCTGAACCTCAGATCCTGAGTCTCTCTGTGGTGGAGACGTCCTCTGACAGCGCCCCCCGGAGGCTGCAGTGTGAGGTGGAGGGCCACCCACTGCCCAAGACTGTCTGGCTGTCGGCCTCCAGGAGACTGATAGACGACCAGGGCCGGACCGATCAGTCCGGTCCGTACCGACAGATCAGCTCTGTGCCGTACCTGGAGGAGGAGGTGTTGACCTGCAGGGCAGAGAACACGGTGGGCCAAGCAGAGAGGACGTATCCACCCAGTCCACCCAGTCCACCCAGTCCACCCAGTCCATCCAGTCCACCCAGTAATACTCTGATGATAACACTGGTGGTGTGTGGCCTCATCCTGCTGCTGCTGCTGCTGTCTGCTGGAGTCACTGTTGGCTGCCTGAGGAGCAGAGGTGAGCTGCTGCCAGAGAACATGGTAAAGCCACAGCTGTGTGGTGGAGCAGAAGAAGGAAGCAGCATCGCTGATACAGGTGAGTCATATGTGTGTCAGGTGCTCGTGTGAGAGGAAACACTGAAATCAGAGCATCACTGCCGTGTTGGAACCTCTGTCTCCATCACCTTCAGTCCAGCTGGGATTTTAATTCAGCTTCCCAGTGTCAGGTTACTGTGGAACGGTCAGCTGCTTCAGGTTTTGGGTTTTAACATCTTTCTTTTCTCCTCAGCTCGAGAGGACGCTTCCCCTGTTTACTCTGCTGTGGGTAAGTGCTTCGTCTTTTCCAGGTAAAGTTTCACATCTGCAACTGGTATCAACAGGAGAAGGACTGTGAAGTCAGATCTGAAACCAAGAGTCCGTTTGTTCTGTTTTATTAAACGTTGGATTAAACCAAACCAATCCTGACAAGACAACACACTCACAATAAAAACAAGCCAACGTTCAACAAGTTTCCCGAACAGAAACTGTGACAATACTAAACCTGAAAGTACAAAAAAAGCAGAACAGAGCCAGTTCTTCTCTGACATCAAGCTCATTCTAAAGTCCTCTGACAGATTTTGATAGTGGAAGGGGCAAAGTGAGTAAAATAAAACTGAAATGAGTTGAAAAACGTGCTGTTGTGTGTTTTGTTGTGTGTCTGTGAAGGGAAGAGATGTGGACTGCGAGCCTCTGTCCCTCCGGCCGGCGCTGACACTGACGTTCATGTGTTTTACTCAGCCGTCACACTGACCAGCTCCACCACCTGTGAGTCCACTTATCTTATTAAACTGACACCTGAATCTGGGAGTTAGTCCACTCGGAGACACCTGTCCCTCGCTCAGGCGTTCTCCAAATCTTCCTCTGCTGATTGTTGTCTGTTCTCTGCTGAAGGTTCTTTGTATGTGTGTCTCGGAGCAGAGGCCAGAACCAAACTGTTGTCCTGAATGGACACATCACTTTCTGGGCCTCAGTGCGATGCTGTTCCAGCATCTGAGGCAGTAAATAGGTGGATCTGTGCGAAGCCTCTGGTCTAATGAGATGCTGTTTTTTCCTGTAGCTCCACCTGCTCGTTTCACACAGCAGCACGTATGTTGGGTAACACCGTGTGACTGTGGACCAGAGGGGGAGGACAAACTGGCACTGGCACTGATTTCTTACTCAGCTGCTCCGGCACAGAGCTGCCTCCCCAGTAGACCCACACCACCATCTACTGGGGACATAGTGTAACTACCTTAGAGGTAGATAATGAAGGGTGTAAAATCACGGATGTTACCTGTAACAAATATCTCAACATGTTTAAAACATTTGGAAGAAACAGAGACTGAAGTCCAGTTTGTCTTCTGAGACTCAGAGGAGACTCCACACATCAGCTCACTCATTACTGTTTTCTTTAAAAGATTCAGTTCAGAATCAATCAATCAATCAATCAATCAATCCATTGTCCTCTCACCCTAAAAACATAATATCAGTGTGGTTTGTGTGTTTGTGGGACAAAGTGTTAGTGTCCTCCATGGTTTTGTCCTCAGTGCCCAGAGGCAGTTCACAGGGAGACTTAAAGCCAGAACTCGCTCTCAGGTGTAACCATCACAAACTTCAATCATCCACTCTCTGCTTCTTATTTGTCTGCAGCTCGGACCGAGCCTGCTCCGCTGTACGAGAACGCTGAGTGGAATCAACCCGAGCGAACAAAGTTTACACTGATGCTGTAACTGAGCCACTGTGAAGGGAACAGTGTGAGAAGTTAGAGGGAAACAGCGTCACGTTGGAGGAGAGACACAAAAAAGAAGAGAGAGCGTAACCTCCTCATGCCTCTTCCTGTTTCCCCTTTAATGCTTCAAAAACTTCTAAAAGAGGAACCAGTGAACATGTTTTTCCTTCTGCTGAGTATCTGACGAAGCAGCGCGAATATTTCACCATCACTGCACCAGCATCATACAGTTTGTTGTATTTATGACAAATGTTTGAAACTATTTCCTTCTCTTGTCTTGTTGCATGTTCACAGTCCCTCTGGTCTTTTTTTCTGAGGCCTGTTCAGTAATCCATCCATCCACAGGTCCTCACGTTCACTGATGAATTATACTGCTTTTGAATTTTTGTGATATGCATATACATTTAACAGCTGGGAAAACAAAAATGAGATAAAAGTGTCAATAAATGTACTAAATAAAAGATTGTACCTCTTATTGTTAAATGACTTTCTGTTTGCTACTGAAAGGTCAGGAAGAAACAGGAGGAAACAGGAGGAAACGGGAGGAAACGGGAAGAAATAGGAGGAAACGGAAGGAAACGGGAAGAAACAGGAAGAAACGGGAGGAAACGGGAAGAAACAGGAAGAAACAGGAAGAAACAGGAAGAAACGGGAAGAAACAGGAGGAAACGGAAGGAAACGGGAAGAAACAGGAAGAAACGGGAGGAAACGGGAAGAAACAGGAAGAAACAGGAAGAAACGGGAAGAAACAGGAGGAAACGGAAGGAAACGGGAAGAAACAGGAAGAAACGGGAGGAAACGGGAAGAAACGGGAAGAAACAGGAAGAAACGGGAAGAAACAGGAAGAAACAGGAGGAAACGGGAAGAAACGGGAAGAAACAGGAAGAAACAGGAAGAAAGGGGAACAAACAGCAAGAAACGGGAAGAAACGGGAAGAAAGGGGAAGAAACAGGAAGAAACGGGAAGAAACGGGAAGAAACAGGAAGAAACGGGAAGAAAGGGGAAGAAACAGGAAGAAACGGGAAGAAACAGGAGGAAACGGGAAGAAACAGGAAGAAAGGAATAAACAGCGGTGGATAGAAACATTTAATACTCTGTCCACAGCTGACTGAACGCAGCAGCTCAGTGGCATCTTCAGCACGTTCTTCCAGCCTCAGCTTTGGGAGTTCAGCTGCTGCGTGGATTTACTTTCTCCATTTTTTTTTTTTTTTTTGTGTCTGCCCTGTGAAGGTTTAACCCAGCCCGTCCGATGGCTTCTACCTCGACTGAACGTCTGTTTCCTGGAGTAGTTTCTCAGATGCAACATGAACCAAACATGGTGCTTAAAAAACCCCAAAACCCTCTGTGGTTTGGTGAGAGCGGCTGCTGCCTGTGGTGCATCTGAGGCTTTCGTTGTGGCTCGCTCGCCTGAACGACACACACTCAGGTGGATTGTCCACGCCCCGTGTGTCCTCAGGTCAGTTTGGTCCCGCAGGTTCAGTCCAGATGTGTCTGAAGCTTTTGGTCCAGAAACTGCTGCAGGTTTCAGCTTCGCTTCCTGCTGCTGATGAATGTGTGACCGTGTGTGTGTTTCTATCTGTTGTTGTTGTGTTTAACCACTTTGTGGCCACAGGATGTGGTTGAAAGTGTGAAGCATTCTCGTTACGTCTCCATGGTAACAGGAGAAATACCTGCTGTGGTCTCTGCTGTTGCTCCTCAGGAATGTGTTTCAAACGTCCTGTTGCTCTTTCAGCTTTTCACTAACTCAGCATGTCCTGTGACAAACGTTCAGTCACACGATGGTCAGTGATTCCTTTTACATTCTTTTTGCTGGTAAAACTTTTGTGCTGAAAAGCTGCTGGGGCAGTTTACCACATGTTAGTCTTCATCCTTAAAGTCTGACGCTCGTAAAGTGAGAAACACTGTTTAACAACACCTGCAGGAAAACACACGTCTCACCTTTGTGTGGAGTTTTTTAGTTTCTAATTTTAACAAATTTCTTTCTCTGCCCACAATTTATTTATTTTCTTGTGATTTGCGCTGAAGCTGCTGAGAAACAACATCTGGTTTCAGCCTGTGTATTTCTGTAAATACCATGTGAAATGACAGTAAAGAAATCTTTGAGTGTGAAATGAGCCACTGCAGTTCTCAGCTAGCGGTTTCCAGCCTCAGGGGGCAGTACTGAGCCTGTTAGACCAGACGCCCGACAGAAGGGTGGGGTTCAGATGCTCAGACACTTTTTGGTTTAATTAGAGAAAAGTCTTCAGGGATGCAGCCTGTAAAAAGGGCCCTGCTGCAGTCGCCCACTTTGCCCCATTGTCTGTTTTTGTGCGTCTCCTCTTGGTTTTTCTGAAGCTGCAGTTTAAATTATTCATCAGAGCTGTGAGAGCATTTTAGTTTTCAGGAGGCTGATCCAGATACGAGGCTGGTGACTCACTGTTCTCCTGTGAAGATTTAACACGATGAGCTGTACATTCAGCCGGGATGGAAGTGACGAGTGACAGATCACAGATGCTTCTGGAAAAGGAAGATCAACGCTTCTTTAAACCACAGAGCTGTGATGGATCTTTCTGAGGGTTCAACACTCAGCAGGCGAAGATCTGATCAAGCTCAGCTGAGCTCGAGCCTCTGCTCTGTGACGTTCATCAACCCTGAGAAAGGTGTTTGATCCTCACTGCCCAGGGCGGGGTCAGAGGGGTGGCTGGTGCTGCGACCACAAAACAACCACAAAGACACAAAACTGGGGTCTCGATCTGATGTAGGAGGAGTGTGTGTTCGGTGTGTGTGTGTTAAGTGTGTGTGTGTTCGGTGTGTGTAGTACCGTCCTGACTGCAGCTCTCTGTTCTCACCACTGATCAGAGAACAGTTGTGTGTTGCCGTTGGAGCTTTCACACTCAGCACTGCTGCTGCTGCTGCAGTGTTTCCTGACAGGGACCACACCTCCCAACACACACACACACACACACACACACACACTCAACCACTATGAAAGCAGGAGATACAGGATGTTCACTTCAAAATAAAGGCACGAGGGTGCATCTGAATACAGGATGTGCAGGTGGTCAGCATGTCAGTAATTTACCTGCCGTCTCTCAACAACAACAACAATGAATTTGAAATAGAATAAAATACTCCAAATACAAAACATTTAATGAAAGCAAAAAAACATGAAAACAACCAAAGCATTTTGTCAGAACACTAAATGAGGGAACATGTCAAGTTGTGTTTGTTACATGGGCTCAAACAAACACAAACAAGTAAACAGTTTTCATTCACTTCATGGGGACGAGAGACGTCTGACTGTGTGTTAGACCTCTGACAAACAAACTGGGATAAAACTCCAATAATCCAAATACGTTTCGATGTGTGTGAGCTGGGACAGATGGTGCTGTGGCTTCATGCTGGATGGAACATTTTAACACTCACATGGTAACTGTCCGTGTTTGCAGCCGTGAGTGTGAGCTGTGTAACAGACACAGCTGCTGGTGTGGAAGAAAAAAAGTGTTGCACGTGATTAAATTAGTATGAATTAGGCCTTAACAATAAACTCCTGTGTCACGCTGCACTGTAATTTCCACTGGAATATCTTTGTGAATGTAATTA
>CM028886.1:415000-620000 GCA_016801885.1 Toxotes chatareus | reverse complement strand
ACAATCTGAAACATAAATATCCCTGATCATTACGGTAAAACATGAGAGGACAGTAGTTACAGTATCACTCTGAATTGATTTTTTTATTCCTCATTGAATCTGATCAAACTTCTGAAATCACATTTACGCATTGAAGGTGCTCAGTGCCACATTATTTGTTATGTCAGTATTTATGGTCTAACCAGTATCAACGTGCAGTCACCTGATATTGTTGTCACAACTACGTTTCCCATCATCCCTGCTGCTTCTCATCCTGACTTTCCCTCCCTTAAAAAGGGTCAAGCTGTTTAAAATAGTTTTCTGTTTCCAAAAACACTTCCCTTTCTTTCACCATCCTCGATCAGAGATTTAGAGAAGCTTTTTAGAAAACTTTGATCATCCTGTGTTTCGTGCCATAAAGCAGTCAGACAGTTTCCCTCACGGCTCTGAATGCAGCCGCAGTCTGTGTCGCCTCGTTGTTGCATTTCCTCAGTTTACAGTATCCGGCTTGATTTGCTTGATTTGCCATTCCAACATTTTACTCTTCTTGGAAAATTCCTCGAGCTCACTGAAAGCAGTTCGGACCACGGATGCATTAAGGTCTTTTTAAAATCACGCTTCTTAAATTCCAAGCAATGAAATGATGCACAGTATAGCCCTGTTAGCCTGCTATGCTAATTTTGATGACGATTTGTCATCATTCTGATGTGCTAACAAACATTAACAAGCTAATATTTCACAGAAAATGTCCTGCATGCTAATGACTTTGTTAGCATGCTAAATTACTCAGGGGCTAATGCTTACGTGTGCTAAAAAATAATAGCATGCTAAATATGTGTGTGAAATGAAACAAACAAACATTAGCATGCTAACAATGCAAACCAACACAAAGACCAAGACAACAAATGTTTGGTGATGATCTATATTTTCCTTATTGTCAACAAACTCCGTGTGCAGAGCAAAACCTACGGCGAATTGATCTGAGAACGGCGTCCCAGCTGGTTTCAAAAGTTTGATTCTCTGTGTTTGTGATTTGTTTTTTTAAATTTTGGTCCTTAGCCAATGGGCTGGAGCTGAGAGCCACTGACAGTTGGTTGAGTCTGCACATGAGATTTGTTGGAAATAAGAAAAATCTAAAATAATACCATCAGTAATGTTCAAACAGGAATTTACTACTGTGTTAAAAACAAAGAATGTGCCATTCATTCGAGATATTAACGATAAAATTATCATTCACTTTTACTAAAGTGACCTAATGCTTTCTCTGGTAGGGCAGTAACTCCCATGAGGCATCAGATTAACTATTTACAGGTAGAGTTTTGAGGACAGCCAAGCAAATCAATTTGCTGTCCAGTTTTTCTAAAGGACAGGACGACTGTCCATGGTGCTTTTAAAAATCAAACTGTAAGCCATTAGAATTTAAATTCAATCAGAAGTTTCTTTCCATCGCACTCAGAAAGCCCATCAGAAAGAATTCTAAATCATCCCGAAAAAAAGAGCCATGTTCAAATGGAACTAAAAAGCGAAAATGATTTCTA
Source organism: Toxotes chatareus (assembly GCA_016801885.1). Classification (NCBI taxonomy): domain Eukaryota; kingdom Metazoa; phylum Chordata; class Actinopteri; family Toxotidae; genus Toxotes; species Toxotes chatareus. The sequence goes on along the minus strand of CM028886.1, from coordinate 618,483 downwards.
TGCTGCCCTGCAGGGGTCAGAAAATTACTGGTGTGGAAATCTCTAAACTTTACGCACATGTTAATAAAACATGCATGGATTAATAGAAGTATATGCATAAAATAATTAAATGTACATATTTTAATAATCAGAACGTACACATGTTTTTTTAAAGCTTGTCCCATCCTGTGAAGGATCTGATCTGCGTGTATGTAGGTTTCTCTGTGCGAGATCTGCAGTAAGTGTGAGATGTTTGAGACTGAATATCGAAGCAGGAAAATTGAGGATTCTGTCACTGGAGTGTGTTATTGTCTGTTAATGGTAGATATTTGGAAGGTTACCATAGAAATATTTTTTAGTGTTTAGAGTTTAGAACTGTTTCCTCTGTGCTGCTCATTTGATAGAAAGGTGAAGATGTGCAGGCAGATGAGCAGCAGGATGCCGGAGAGAGACTTTCAGCACAGAATTATGATCCAAGCCCTGAATTTAAAGATTAGCTGCTACTGCTGTCATGTAAAGATACGTCTGCTCTGCAGAAGTCACTGCACACAGCTGATGTACATTGTATGTACATTAATATCTATAAATGGACTGATGAAACGTATGCACAGATCAGAAACATTTATGCATGGATAAATTGATAAAATATATGTACGGATTGATAAAATGTACACACTGATTGACGATCAATAGAACTCGCACAGGTTAATAAACCTTTTTAATGAAATCATAAGAAAACTTACAAACAGAGAAATGAAACGTTCACACAGATTAATAGAATGTGCATACAGAATAATAAAACAGAACTACATGTTTATAAAACATTTATGAAACATGCAAACAGATTAATGCAATGTATGCATGAGTTCATAAAACGTACTGATTAATGTGCACATGGATTAATAAATCTATTTGGTTAAAGGGACGTACAGATTAATGAAATCTGTGCACAGGTCAATCAGCCATATGCATGAAAAGATCAAAGCTACAGCCATTAATGATGAATTTTAAACAGGGATTTATAAAACATACATTTGATAGAATTATTAAATGTACTTAAGGATTAACTAAAACATGCATATGGATCAATAAATTGTATGTTCAGATCAAAAAACATGCATGGGTTAAAATGTATGCACTGATTCATAATTTTGAACTTTTGAAGACTTTTCTGCTGCTCAAAATAAAAGAAGGAAATTTGAATTGTTTTGAGAAAGTTTGAAAGTATTACCGGAGCATTTAACTGTCACACCAGCGAAATGAAAGCACAGACTAAAAGCTGGTGTCACTACACTTTATTAATGTGTGCGCACAAATTTCCACATCATATGGCCCCCGGCTCCATAGTTCGCTGACCGATCAGTGTATCTGGGCCGTTAAACAGTCCGCTTAATAATACACCAAATGGCTAGGTGTATTCATTAAAATGAAATTTGTGTTTTTAATTCTACAAACATTTCTAATCGACCTGACATTCAGTGTTCCTACCCACCAAAATGGAAGTTGAGTAACTCACTAAATCTTCCAATAATACTTTTTTGGCACCTTTCACAAGAACTTTGGCCAAGTACAAAAAAATAAACTCACATTTTTTACTTAAATCAGATGTTCACATGTCGGACCAAAGGCGACCGACAGTATGAATCTGACCCGACATTTGCTGCTAGCTTTCAGTACCTGACCATTTTGAATACCCTGCTATGGACACCAAAAAAGTAGCTTGTCAGCTAATGTTGTTTAGTCCTTAAAGTTTCTTGGTTAGCAATGGTTTGCTTATTACCAACATTTTTTGTGGGGAATGAAACAATTACAATTACACACAGACATTATTACCAGTTCCGTTTATGCCATTAGCGTTCACCGCTTTGCAAACCGATGCAGAGTTCAACCAACTCAACCAGTCTAATTATTTGTGCCACTACAGTGGTTCTGTCTCTGAGAAATGTTTGTAGAATTAAATGCCATATCCACTGATGTTTTCCTCTGGGTGCTGGAAGGACTTAATTAAAAAAAAATTAGTGTGATTTAGTTTGAAACTTTCCTGCCATTTCCTGTTTGAGAACTCGATGATGTGAAACTGCGCTCTGCTTTCAGTCAGAGACGTTAATCCTCAGATTACTGCCTTACTGTTGATGAGATGCCAAAACTCTTAGTGCGATGCTTCAGGTTTTGCACTGAATGTCTTTACATTTCTTCTGAAGCAGCACCAAGTACATTACGAAGGATTTTTGTCTAATTAAATTAAAATCGAATGTTTCACTTTGACAATGACCATGTGGAAGCTTAGGTTTACTGGACAAATTAGAATGGATTTAAATACAGATTATTGCCTTATCTCTGGTGCAACCCTCGAAGCTCCTACATGCTGTGTGATTAGAGAGCAGTCAAACAGGTTCACTGCAGTTCACAGTGCGAGACAGGTCTAATTAAATTCTTCAAAGGTATCAAGTATTGAAGCATGTCAGATTGTGAAAAAAGAAAAGTAACTGGCAACTGTTCTGATAACTGATGAATTGTTAATGTCAGTTTTTAAGCAAAGAAGCCAAACATGTGATAGTTCAGCTTCTCCAGTGTGAGGATTTGCTACCTTTTTCAGTCTGACGTTGGAAGTTGAGATTTGGACAGTTTCACTTTGGGCTGTGGGATATTAGGATCACCATATTTTCCTTCTTCTGGCCTCTTAAACATAAAATGCTTGGTCAAAAAATGATAAACATTAATTGATAATGAAAACAATCAGTTGCTGTCCTGGATGTAAGTTGAATAAAACTGAGTGGGAGTATATTTCACATTGATCTTAGCAGACATTGCTAAGTTAGGTCCTAAATTTCCACAAAGTCCACAAAGCTTTAAATTAGTGCCTGAAGTTGGTGGACGTGTCTCACAGACTGATCCAGGGCCCCTGTGTTGTATTTCAGACCAAAGATGTCGCCGCGTTTCTCTCACGATTGTCAGCTTTTATCGGAGACAGGCCAGAGTCACACAGTGTGTAGCAGCCTGACACAGGCACAACTCTTCAGAAGCTGTTTTTACACAGTAAAACGTTGCTGCGTTTCACTTTTACATATTGTTTTTAAGTTTTTGTGATGGTCCATGATGTTCACATGTGCTGCGTTTGCTGCTTCACTGTACTGTATTTTAGTTTGCGTCTGGACCAGTTTGACATTTGAAAGCTTTATTTCCATTAAAGATGCACTGATAAAACTTGTTGCTGATACCATTTTAGCTGACCACAGTGAAATGATCCCTAGTGTTAATGAATATCAGAAGCTAAAGCACTTGTTTAGTATCACTGGAAAAAAGTCATGTAGTCATGTTATTTCAAGATTTTGCATTTCTGTCATTGAACTTTTGATATATCACGTTTTTCCATCAGTATCTGCCTGGTAACCAGTTTTGGTATCAAATTTGGATATTTTTTATTGGTGCATCCTTTATTTTTTAACCTAATGCTGAGTTTTTATTGCTGCCTGGTTGTTTTGTGTGGAACCAGAATGAATCTGTCCATCAGTGACGAGGACTCCAGGAGGACACTTCAGCCCTGTTGGTCATATAAACTCTGACAGCTGAAACAACATGAAATTTGATCAGTGATTCATTCTGGCTCCAGGCCCAACAAAACCAGCCTGTTTACATTATTTATTTTGGCATGTATGTATTTTGTGATTTTATTCCCACTGATGCAAAGTGACCTGATTTAAGGCTGTGTGTCCACTGGGAGATAGAGAGTGCTGGTAAATGGTCTGTAGTTTGGTGGCTCATAAGTGCTGATCCAGGACCGCCACACAGTGCGTTATGATCTTGGATGTACAAACTCACTGAGTGGAAGGCAGCGTTAGACTGTTGTGTCTTTTTGTGTGTGGGTTGTGTGGAGAGCTGTAAAAAGTGAACTTGCATTAACAGCTTTTTACCCAGACTGAGAAAGGTTCTGTTAAAGTCAGTACAAAGCAGAATCAGGAAGGAGATCTTTGGTTATCTTTGATTTTCTGTAGTTTATATTGACTTTCACATAACTGGTGTGTGATATCATAAGATTCAATTTAGTCTGATATCAAGTAATCCCAGGGCCAGAATCCCCAATATCTTTATCAAAGCATCTAATGTACTATTGTGTATTATTTATGAGTTGAATGCATCATTAAAATGCTGCTGCCCGATAAGTTACACTCATATTGACACTCAAAACAACACTTAGTGTAGATAGTATTGATACTCTGGGGATCGATGCTTACCCCTGTGGAAGAGACCTTTCTTTAAGGTTATGTAGAAGATTGTGTATCACCCAGTGAGTTTGTACTGTCAACATTCTTCGCCAACAGATTTTACAAACTCCTGTGTGACGTAAATGTTTCTTGATGTGTCAGTTAACGATTCTGGATTAGCACTGGGGTTAAAACATGAAGTAACAGTGCTGTAGTCTTTTAAACACGATAAGCCCAGTGGACTCAGACACCCTCATAGTTCAGATCACTTAGATTTTTCTCCTAAGTGCCTTAATGTTCTGTTGAACCATAGATTGGTCCATTAAGCTGCTGTTTGGAAGCTGATGGGCCAACGTGGTTTCAGTGGGGAGAGATACTGAAGAAACCAGAGCCAGTTTAAAAATGGCGACGTGTGTCTTCAGGCTTGTGCTGGTGCAGAAATGATTTTATTCTATTTTAGAAGAAAAGATGTCCACAGTATTATGTCACATTACAAAGAGCTCACATGACTTGTGTTGTTTTTCTACATTTTTTAAAAGTGTGTTTCAACTACAAGTTGTGATTTGTTGCATGTTGTAAATTAAAGGCTCATTGCACCATTTCTGTCTAATGTTAATTTCAAGTTTATACAAAATGCAACCAATGCAAAAAAGACAACAGGCACATAATGCACTGTCCCCAAATACACAAAACTGTGCAAGAAATGTACAGGGAAAGCCACACAAGCAAAACACAAACTGTGACTAACATGTAACACAAACAAGATATTTGACTCAATCAAAAAGACTAAAGATTAACATAATACTAATAAATATTCAAGACAAAGAAGGTTGTGCTTCTACTTAACGACGAGAATCGAGCAGTGTATTGTGGCCTCTGATGGTTGGAGTGTAAAGAGCTTTAACTTTCAGTGTCTGTAACTGAAGATGATTTATCAGGTAATTTAAATCTGGTTCGAACTAAATCTTAATTTTCAAAACATCTTAATCTTTGTTTGAAATTGGAAATTTATAAATGGAATTTGGGTATTTATTTATTTAGGTTTAGTTAATTGTTGTTTAGGGTTAGGGTTCGTATTTTGGGCATGTTGTCTTTACACATTTACTTTTTACGTTTTGTTTTAACTCAGAATCCGTGGTTGAATAGTTTAAACTTTGCTGGTCAAGTTTCGTTACTACTTTTCAGTAGAAGTAACAGGTTTCATCACAGACATTTTACAGACGGTTTTCAGGACTAAAGGAGTGATGCTGAAAACGTAAAGCGTGTGTTGCTTTCAGTTTCAGTGATGAGAGTTTACAGTGAGGCAGCTGATGGAAACATACTCCACCTCTCCTCTGCTGTTTGCAGCCAGTGTTGATGTACAGAGCAGTGGGAGTCATTTTCACTATATATAGATTTAACCACAGGAGAAGGTTGTATACACAGTTCACCATCCAGAGGGGCCCATCTTAATGGAATACTTACTTGAGTGTGTGTAATACACTGGATATACTGTATGTATGTAACCCTGACTTGAACAGTATGTTAAGAAAGGATTATGTGAAAGTGGAATCTGCTTCCCAGGGCTGCATGTGGACGAAAGTCCACAGGCGACATTCGTGTGTCTTCTACACTTTAACACTAAACTGCAAACAAGTCAACTTTCAGCAAAATTCACCTTTTGAATGTAGAAACAGAGTTTTTCTTTCATACTGTTCATCCAGAGACTCTAATGTGACACACCCCTTCAGTCTGGTAGGAAACACTGGGCACTGTGTGTGTGTGTGTGTGTGTTGAGTGTTTGTTTGGCTGATGGAGGGTATGATGGGAAATATGAGTCACAGCTCCCTCTCTTGAGGCCGCTTCATTTCCTGGACTTGGCAGCAGCTGCTGATACTCTGCTCCTCCCACATACAGAGACATGAACAGAAGATTTTATTATAATGTTGATTTGATTTGACCAAACAGCAGGTAGCTGAGTGTGTTCACTGTTCACCACCATAAATGCAAGACCTCAGACATAAAGAGGGCAACAAAAGCTGCCTCAGACGACCTCTGTGACTGCTCCAACAACACAGGAGTTTCTCCATCTGTGATCAGACGATACTGCAGGTTTATTGCAGCCTGGGTCTGATTCTGGTTGTTCTGTCCATCATTTCCCTTGGGAAAAACAACACTGTGCTCACCAAGTGAAATATCTGAGATCTGTCAACAGGATGGCATCAATAGGAAGAAGAATCTTGTGTAACTACATTAATCACAGTGGGTCAAGCTGTTTTTATTTCTTGTTAGTCTGCAGTTCATCAGGCCTCTGTGAAGCACGAATGGAAAGAACAATCGTTTTGTTCTGTAAAGAAACTGTCGTCTTCATCACGAAATCTTTTAAGAGGAACTCGACGTGTTGTGCAACCTCATACACACACACACACACACATCCTATCTGGTCAGGAAGGCCCACCAGCGCCTCTACTTCCTCAGGAAGCTGCGGCGAGCTGGACTTGGAGGCTCAGTCCTGAGGAGCTTCTACCACTGTGCGGTGGAGAGCGTCCTCTGCACCTGCATCACTGTGTGGCATGGCAGCTGCACTGCTGCTGAGAGGAAGGCTCTGCAGAGGGTGGTAAAGGCTGCACAGAGGACTGTGGGGAACAGCCTGCCCACCACCTCAGACCTCTACACAGCACGATGCAGAGGGAGGGCCCTCCGCATCATGAAGGACTCCACCCATCCCGCACACAATCTTTTCCAACCCCTCCCCTCAGGCAGGTGGCTGAGGAGCATCCGGAGCAGGACCACCAGGCTCAGGAACAGCTTCTTCCCTGAAGCTGTAAGACTGCTCAACTCTAGCCCTGCCCTGTAGACCGACCTCCCCCCACCACCACACACTGACAGTCCTGCACTACAACACTATCTGTCTCACTAAGTGCAATACTTGGCCACCATAGGGCAACATGCTCATATAGGTGCAATACACGGACTACATCTGCACTACCACTACCTCCTACTTGCACATGAGTATTTATGCATGTGCTAACTTCGGCTTCCTTATCTTATTTTCACTTTATTTAATTGTTAATTGTTTAAATTTCACAGTGTTTATATATTTCTGCTCTAATGTTTATTTTTATTTTCTCTAATGTTATATTTATTTCTCTACTCTAATGTTTATATTATTGCCCTTGTGTTTAGATTTCATTCTTGTTCACGTCTTGCTCTGAATGGCTTAAACTGGGACCTGAGTACTAATTTCGTACCATAACAAGTAAATGTCCTGGTATGACAATAAAGTTCCTTGATCCTTGATCCTTGATATTTTTTTAACTAACACATTCCTAATGTTTTCCCAAAGTTTACGAATAATTCTGCATGAGAGAGAAATTGTTGCAGGCTCCAGTTCACAGGAAGAAAACATCACGTTTAGGCTGAAATTTCTCATTTTATCTTAGGAAATGTTCCATGACAGGTAGACAAAGACCAATATGAACTGTGTGTGTCTCAGGGGCGGCTAGCTAATAGTGGGCGACAGGGCGCAGTCTGCCTTGACCTATAACAGTTTATTTTACCGTTCCAAGTCTGAACGTCATTGTCCAATCAGTCAGATTGAAAGTCGCCCCCGGCGCTCTCATACACTTACATGTTCGGTGTTAGACCCTGCAATGCATTTCTATGGGCTCCGGGAGGGCGTGCCCCAACGTGCTTTCGTCATACGCACTGATAAAGTCACGTGCTCCTCTGACGATAACGCACAGCGCGCAGACGCATCTGGTTCACGTTCAAGATCAACACGGCTAGCATTGCAAGTCAACGGAGCAGCTCCATCGTGTCATTGCGGGAATTACCATTCTGTCGTCGGAGCAGCCAAGATAAACTGATTATCAAAGAATTAGGACCACCCAGAGCAAGTTTAAATATCAAGCAGGAAAACCTACGGCCGCGGATTTTCACGGAGCTGGTGTGAGCGGGAAACATGGCTAGCAGGATGCTAACTAGCTAACGCGCTGTTCTGCTAGCCCTGCCCTCTGATTCACCCGGATGGAAACAGACACCGACAGGCACCATCTCTCTGAGAAGGAGAGAAAACATGAAACACCGAAGATGCATATGGACAGCTGCCTGAAACTTTGGTCTTTTGGAAGAGTTAGCATCGGGACACGGTTGGATAAGAGCTACATGATAGCTGTGTGTCGTCACAACGACGAGGTGAGTAAAAACCGCCATTTTCTAGGCCGCCATATTGACTGTGTCAGATTCTGTGGCGTGTCTGAGTTAGCCTCGGAGGCAACGATGAAACCGAGGGGTCCAGCAACCGCGGGTTTTTCGCGGACTGGTCGATTTAGTGGGCGTCGCTAGACGCGGTGTTTGAGCAGCACTTAGAAACGGCCTGTTATTGATCTCTGTAAATGCTGATTTGTAAATAGTTGTATTGATTGAACATTCCCAGCTGAATATCACTGTATGTACTGAATATGCTCTGTGATGATTTGATTTTAGTATAATTTGATTTGATTTTCAATATGGCATCGTTATCTTACGTGTATTGCCATGGTTACTGTGATGATGACTGTGTATAGAGTAAATAGAAGGTTATGCCAACATTGATTTCATTCATCGAAACAACTGCTGCACCTAAAATAAAGTGTTGTCAGATGGAGACAGTGGGATTGTTGTGATTAATTGTAATGCAGAAAGTAGAAACGAGGCAAACCTGTAGATGACAGTGTATCTGTTGATGACCACAGCGGAAGTGTTTCATCTTAGAACCAAAATAATTGTACTCAAGACAAAAAAAAACTTGTTGTAGCTATACAAAAATATTGCACAGTATGTACAATTCATGTCTGATGCTGCCATCTAGCCAGTGGTTGAATAGGAGAGGTGACCAGGAAAACCAAATTATACAAAGCAATGTAACACTGTAAAGTAACTTTGGTTATTTTAACCCCCCGCCCCGAGAATTTTGTCAAGAGCCGCCGCTGGTGTGTGTGTGTGTGTGAGTGAGAGAGTGAGAGAGAGAGATGAGGGCCTGGGTTGTCCATGGAAACAGGATCAAACACGGAAGTCCTTCATCCAGTCCTCTGCAGGTAAACAACACAAGAAACCTTTGATTACACCAGTTAATTTAACTTAAACTGCTTCAATTAAAATGTTACTGTCGCGAGAAGATCCGACGACTTTAGCTGTGCGTCTCTTTTCCGGTCACGGCTCAGGTTCATCTCGTAAACAGCCAACAAACGGCTGATTAAGTGACCTCCGTCTGCTCTCTGTTCAGCCAACGACTGATCAATATAACCTTCACTTTCCACATGTTTCCATTGTCGGACAGAAGCGCGTCAAGTTCCGTGAGATAAAACCTTTGAGCATCCGGTTGTACGCGCAAATTAAATAAAATTACTTAAGTTTCATTTATCAAAAGTAACTGTGATTTTTCTTTGACGTATTATTCTTTGTTTTATCATTACACTGTTAATCCGTAGTCATCAGTGCTTCAGTTCATTATATTTTACAAGAGTAAAATCCTATGTGTGAGCAGTAACTCCTGTAGATCTGCCTGAGGTACGCTGAGGAAATGAAAAGAGGTGAAAGTACCTCTAATTTGAAGTAAATATATTTACTTTTTACTGACTTTACTTTTCATCTCTGGTCTGGAACAAATTCACCGGCTGTGAGGCCTGAGAGGTTACCATCGGCCCCTTGGTGGCTGTTTTTGGGCTTTTGAACTATTTGTGGACTCTTGTTTGTCTTTGGTTGAACTCGTGCTCATGATCAGCATCAGGCCATGAACCTGTTTATTTATTATTGTCACATTGTCTTTCTCAGAGAGTCTGTCCGTGGTTCTCAGGTGAGCTGACAGGATGCCCAGGTTTCAGGAGGTGGCGTCGGGCCAGGCAGTGCCTCCTGGAGGCGGTGGTCTGGTTGCTAAGCGATACAGCGTCCTGCAGAGTCTGGGCCGAGGAAGTTTTGGCTCGGTTTATCTGGTTCAGGACACCCGAGCTACAGACGGAGAGCAGCTGTGAGTAGATTCAACACTTCAGCACCTCATGGCTGATGCTCTGTACTTTCTGTTAATGCCCATTAACTGTTGGAGGCTGAACAGATCGTTGTGTTTCTTATCCATCCTCATGTAAATGAACAAAAATATGACAGAAAAAAAATCAGAAAATCAGAAAAAAAACTGACAGAGGGACTTTACATGTCACTGACCTGACAGGACGATGTGACTAAAACCTTCATCATCATCATCATCTTCAGTGTAACTAAGAGAGGAAGCCAGAGTGATGAAGCTCTAATGACTCCTCAGTTACTTTGTTAGAATCCCACATCGTGTCAACACCTCATCAACCTAAAGCCAGGAATCAGGGGTTTGAGGCTCTGATTCAGAAGCAGAGTCAGTTCTGCAAAGGGTCAGTAGATGGCAGCATTGAACCATCACAGCACACACACACACACACACACTGTGGACTGTACATGCAGTGTGTGGAAGAACTCCTCTCACAGCTGATCTGAGTTCAGTGAAGCACAGGGTGCAGGACAGATGGAAGCAGACGTCTTCAGGTTCACACTCCTCCCTTCAGAATAAAACGAAAGCAAACATTCAGAGGAAACGTCAGTGTGTGCGGACGCAGCGTTGGACTCAATGCTCCAACATACAAACAGTTTCTATCACACCATCCATCAGACCAGGCCACATCTGTCCAGGTTTGGTGAGCCTGTGTCCTCTGCAGCCTCAGGTCTCTGGTCTTGGCTGACAGGACTGGACCCTGATGTGGTCTCTTCTGGTGTAGTCCATTGTCCTCAGGGTTGGACGTTCTCTGATGAAGGTACAGACATGCAGATGCAGTACCGAGCCTATGCTGTGTATGTTCAGGTGTCCACATACCTTTGGCCATGTGTATTTAGATATTCTCACACATGTTGAAGCTCATGTGTGTCTCTGGTATTTTCCTGCTCTTGATGCTGTGGTGCTCTTTGTTCTGCTCAGAATGAGCAGCTCGTCCTCCTCATTATCTCCTTCAAGTCTCTCTGATCGAACCTCCTGCTGCAGCCTCTGATCATCTTCTGCTCTTGGACGTTGTCAGGCGTCCTTGACGTTTGGCATCAAGGACACCTGGACAGGACAGACTGCTGTGTCCTGCCCCCAAAGCCTTCAGCATTCAATAGATAAGAAATGACCGTATCTCAGTTCAGTCCAATCGTGGCTGAGCCAGCTGGAGCTCTTTAAAGTCAGTGGTAGCAGCAGTGACGGCTGACGGCTCCGTGCACGTCCCTTCTGACAGTGGAGGATCTGAGAGTGAGGTCAGCTTGTTTCATTAATGCTCTGTGTGCTCTGATATATCACATACGTGTCTGAAACATGATGGCACAGGACAGTTTAGAAAAGGAATCTAGTCGCCGTCCCTCAATAAAAAGTCTGTGAAGTTGAGCTTCAGTGTGTTGCTAAAGGGCACGGAGTCAGAACAGGCTGCAGCTGAAGACTTCTGTCTGTCTGCAGGGCAACGTAGCTGCAGACAGAAGCAGACCCTGAGGAGTCTTTGTGCTGTCAGGAAACAGATGGTGAGTTGGTGTTGGAGTCGTCATCTCTGCCCTTTCACCATCTGACAGCTCTCACCCTCCTCCTCCCCTCCCCTCCCCCGGCTCTTCCCTCTCTGCCAGATTTAGCCACGGTGCCCCCATCAGTGTGTCAGCGTTCGCTCATACATCTCTGTGCCTCAGAACCTGAACTTCCTAACTTTTTCCTTTTTGTCGATGTCAAGTTGACCTCAGACGTGGGGGAGCTCCGTCTCTCACCTGACAGGGTCCGAAACTCATCCTGCTGAAAACACAGAGCAGCAGAGGCTGTAGAGAGCGAGAGGAAAACACCAGAGCTCCAGGTCTGTATTCAGGTTTCTGATGTGCCATGACCCCCGGCTGTCCGTCGGGATGCGGTATCCATGGCGACAGGAGAGCAACGCCTGTTGACTTTCATCTGACTTTCACCTGGTCTAAATTCTTTGATTATCAGAAGTGTGTTCCCCTGAAGGAGAGTCTGGCCTCTGAGGCTCCTCCAGCCTCCAGCCTGTGGTTCTGGTCTTGTGGATCGACTCTGTGTCCAAATCTAAAGACCTGAACTTTTCACTCTCAGTGAGTCTGACAGGGATTTTCTTCTTAGCAATCAGTTCGTTGTTCTGTGTGTCGGCAGCTGTGTGACTGATCTGTGACCGAGCCGATCAGCCTTCCAGTCGACCTCTGTCGGCCTGTTTGCACCTGGAGTTTCTGTTTTTAGCTGTCGGAGAACAGAGTGAACAGAGGAGCCGGCTGAGGCAGCCGCAAAGCCTGCTGGGATGCAGATGGTTGATTTGCTTAAAGCTGAACTATCCTGTTCTGTCTGAGGCGAGTCGGGCCGATGGCGGCTGAGCGTCAGCAGACTCAGACCAGTTCTGGACCTGTTGGACCACACGTGAGTCAGATTCGCCCAAATATGTCAAATCCAGTTTTTTGTGGCTGAATTCTGCTCCAGTGACTTGGAGCTGGTTATTCCTGACACAGCATCCATCGTGAGGCTAATGATTCAGGATCAATGATCTGATCAGAGATCAATCACAGCGTGAAATCAGAACTTTAAGTTCATTGTGCTGATGATACTTAACCCTTTAAAACACACCGTCCCACCTGTGGGACACTTTGGCCTTGGTCCTGTTGCAGGTGGTTTTGGTCTGATCTGGATTCATTCTCCTCTCTGTTTCCTCCTGTTTGATTGATAAAAACTACAGCGAGCAGCTGTTTGATCAGATTACTGAGCTTTTTAAAAAAGAAGCGAGATATTCGTGAGGTGTTTTTAAAGGTTTGTGTCCTCAGTGGGAACCAGTGGGTTCGGAGCTGCATCGTTCAGAAACCCGCCCCCTCAGAGATGGATGTGAGTTTTCACAAACTGTCAGTGTGCTGCTGTGATCCTCTGCTGAGTGATCGATCAGGGCGCTCACAGCTCTGAAACCCGCCCACCTGCACACTGCTGACACGTCACATTTTTACTTCCTGCTGTGTCACTGTGGGGGGGCGCTGATGTGTTCACTTCCTGTACGGCAGAGCTTGGAGGCACATGAAACAATCCATCTGACTGAGTATTGACACCAGCTCCGACAGAATACGGAGCTGTGAAGTCTCCATTGGAGCTGCCATCGACTCCCAGAGAGACACAGAGTCTGGAGGACGCTGAGACACACGTCTTTATCTCCCCCACCTCCCCTGTTATCCTCTAATTGCGATGTTAGAGCGGGTGAGTCAGAGGGAGGAGTGACACCTCCTGCTGCTGGAGTGACAGCCTGTGGAGACACGTACAAATTGTTTTCTTCCCCTCGTTTAGTTGTTTTTATCTGATTAGTTTCACTCAGATCGTCACTGTGAGCCCTGCTGGTTTCCCTGCAGCCATCTGATCGGGCTAATGCTTACCTGAGAGACAGGTGAGCACAGGTCAGAGGCCTGTTCAGAGGCTGAAGGCAGACCTTATTTGATAGTGGGTCTCATGGTTTTGCTTAAAAAGTTCAATTCTGTTAATTATCTCACAAAATCTAATGCTCGTGTCTCTATCATCTGAAGTTAATGTCGTCAGAGCCTGTCAGACATTAGCTGTGCAGCTGCATCATAATCACAGGTGTTTCTCTTATTTTGTCCACCCTGTTTATGTCAGTGAGTGAAACTGATCAGACCAACAGGAGGAAACAGTCACTGCTTTGGGGACTATTTTCAGCAGCGGATTAATCCACACTTGGTGCTGTGGTGAGTGTTTGTAGCAGCAGGACTGTGTGTGTGTGTGTGTGTGTGTTAATGGACTGCCTGTGTCTGTGCTGTGTAAGTTCAACAAAGGTAAACCTCGGCTGCAGGTGTGTGATGGGCGGTGACACACTACACTGACTAAGAGAACAGAGCACGCTGCACCTGTCCTCACATCAGATCCAGGATTTACTGACGTAGAGGAGACACAGGCTGATACAGGAGAAAGAAACGACCATCGAATCAGAGGAGCTCACAAGTTCAAATAAAAAACAACATCACTGAAGCTTTAAATCAGTCGATCGAATAAAATAAAATAAGATGAAACTACATCGGAAAAAAAAACAGTGACATCATCAACCATTAATGACACAACATGAAGACTGTGCAGACTCATACATCCTTCTGTGTGTGTGTCCTTCCTGTGTGTTTGTTGTGAATGTTATCGTAATTATAATTCTCATCGTAATCATCAGTATTTTTCTTCTCTTTATAATTTTCCCTCTTCTTTCTTCTTCATCTCGGTGTAAAGTGCTTTCTGTTTTCCTCTCAGTGAAAAACGTCCTTTCCTGTGACATAACTCCTGAGACAGTGAGCTGCTTTGGTCCTTCAGTTCCCACAGGGACGGGTTCTTCCTCCATCCACTGTGTTCTGATGCCAGTCTCTCTCAGCTGTGTGTGGTAGGCTCTGTGTAAACCCTCTGTTCAGTGTCTCTGTGGCTGATGGTTGAAATCCCTCAGATGGAGGACATGGACCCGGGTCCTGATGGACCTGATGCTTCCGGCCTCCTGGTTTGCGGCTCAGACTCGGAGCTGTTGACAACCCAGCTTGTGTTTTTCTGTTCTCAGCCCAGCAGACAGAGGAGCTCGGAAACATCTCGGCTTTAATCAGAGTGTCACACTTCAAACAGACTTTCACCGTAGTTGCATAGCAACAGAGAGTCGGCGCTCCCGGTTCGGTGAAGAGCTTCACACCAGAAAGAAAGAAAGGAAAGAGAAAGCCCACTCAGTGCAGGTCGGAGGGAGGAGTGAATGAACTGAATGAAATGAATTTTTAGCTGCAGATTCTAAATTCAGGCTGTAAATTTGATTTCCCAGCAGCCTTTTGGCTTCAGCAAAGAATCAGAGCTGCTAATGGACTCTGAGCTGCTGGAACTGACAGTTTAAGAAATATACAGACAAATAAAAGCACACTTTATATATTTTATAAAAGAAAAGTTTGCATTTTTTAGCTTTTCACTGGTAACGATCGAGAGTCTAAAGCTAAACTTTCCTTTAACATTGACTGAAACTACAATATACACCTGAGAACTCTACATTCATGTCACAGAGCAGGAAGCAAAAATAATCAGCCTGATCATTGTTTGTAGTTCAGCAAACACCCCTCACTGTTCGCCACGTGGTCTCTCCTGGAACCTTTAAACTGGGCTCTTTTGGCCAAGCACCTTTCAGGGACACGTGACAGCTGAGGTGTGGGTGACTGTCTCAAAATGTCCTCCACCTCTGCCACAGAGTGCGTGCAGGATGTGTGTGAGACAGAACTGCAGAGGAAACGGGCGGACACACTGAAGCCATGTGACATATCAGCAGGGAAACATCCACGGTTCTCTGTCCTCAGAGGAAACCAGAGCCTCCATTTCACCTGCTGACCTGCTCACCAATTTAATGGGGGGGGGGGGCACTGTGTGAGGAGCAGCTGATTAACTCCCTCAGGAGGAGGTTTGATACCACACTGCTCCATTGTTCCTCTTTTAGCATCGGGCCTGTATTAGCAGTCTGCTCTGTGGGGATCAGACGAGTTTAGTTTACATCTGATAACTGTGAGTGGATGTTGGTTCACGTAAAAGTCCGTGCAGATCTGTGCAGAGGAAGGTGTGGTCAGAATTACCTGGAAGCTCTGAGGCAGGGTTAAATCAGAGGAGGAGGAGTGTCCAGCCTTCATCGCCAGTCTGAGGGCTCTGCATTCAGTTTCTGCACAAATGTGAAATCTTGGTTTTGAACTTAATGTCAACGAGATGTTAAGATGTCTAATACAACGCGGTTGGAGGTTGAAAAAGTTATGAGACGACACCTGAAGCATCTAAAGAAAACCTCTGTCTCTTCCAGGAAGGTGTTGAAGCAGATTCCTCTGGGCGACCTTCGACCTGATGAGACGGTCCGAGCTACGCAGGAAGCCCAGCTGCTGTCTCAGCTGCACCACCCAGCCATCCTCACCTTCTACCACAGCTTCCTGGAGAGAGACGCCTTCTGCATCGTCACAGAGTACTGCCAGGTAACAACAGAAACGAGCTCTGTCCTCAGATATCAGCTTCACAGCTTCTCCTCAGCTTCGTCTGTGTGTTTCTGAGGAACACGATTGAGCGGCTGATCTGACCAAACTCTGGTGACAGATTTCCTGTCTGGCTCAGTTAAAGTGTTCAGGACCCGTCGTCTCTGTCATGAGCTGATTTTTGTTTCAGCCAGTGAGAACAGCAGATGTCCAACACTTAGCTGGCTGCTAAACACAGTCTGTTACAAACTGTGTGTCAGGCAGGCTGAGTGCTGAGTGCGAGGCCGAATCCAAGTGTCTCTGCACTCACAGGTCACTTCCCCAGGAAGTCTGTGAGTCCTGAGGTCTGCCCACAACTACGTCTCTAGTCCACAAGGGGTCTGAAGTTGACTTCCAGGAGGTCTGCTTGGGATGCAGACGTCACCAGACTTTGCTCTGACCAAGGACACCTTCCTCCCGTCGTGGTCCAGCAACCTTGCAGACTTGACGAGGAACACGTCCCCGTTCCTGTGGTTGTGCGACGTCTCAGTCCACAGCTCTGGAGTTTGGATGTTCAGACTCGGCCTTGAAAAGAGCTGAAGTGTGTTGAGCTGCAGTTCCTCTAATGTCCACTAGATGCTGCAGTGATCAAACTGTGACTGCACTGAAGTGAATGTGAAAACCAACAACTCGACTCGTCACAACAGGTTTTACTCAGGTTCACCTCTGACCATTATTTACTGCACCTGTAGCACATATATGACTTAACCCTGTGTGTGTGTGTGTGTGTGTGTGTGTGTGCGTAAATATGTTCAAATGAAAATGTATTGATTTTCACAGTGAATTCAAAGCAACAGTCAGTGAAATTTGTCAGAACTCGGAGCCCAAAGACACTAAAGCTTCAGATTCACAGCAGATACAAGTCAGACCTGTGAACGACACCCCACCCTCACCCTCGCCCCTATCACCCCTCCCCCTCCCCCCTTCACACCCCCCTCGGCTCAGTTTTTCTTCTTTCTCCTCATTTTTCAAAATATCTGCTGCCTGTTTTTTTTTTCAGTACGTGAGCTAAAAGAGAAAATGAGGCAATAATATGAAAGTGAGCCCCCCCCTCCACCCCCCGTGTTTCCATCTTTTCATTATATTTCTCTCTTCACCTCTGCTGTCTTGATTACAGCAGGTACAGAACAGTCTTCAGCCTTTTCCTCTGCACTAATGAATCTCACACTGCCTTCTCGCTTCTCTCTCCCTCCCACACATGATGTATTCTCCTCCAACACGTCATCTGATGGAGAGACCCCCTCGTTATCCAGCTCTCCTCCCCCCGGCAGCACCGCTCCACCCCCCTCTCAGTGAGACTCTGAAGCTCCAACATCGCCTGAAGCTTTAATTCCCCCTCTCCCTCCCGCAGAACTCTTCACAAAGCTTTTACACATTTCTCTACTGGTAACTGGATGGCTTTGCACACACACACACACACACACACACACACACACACACACACACACACACACACACACACACACACACACAGACACAGGAATTTACCACCAGCAGCAGTTGCACAAACAGATTTTTCATGCAGTTTGACCTTTAAGGACCCGTTGGACATGAAGACAGTCCACACACACATGCTGAAACATGAACTCAGAGACTGTCCAATCAAACTGCCTGTGCACTCAAAGACCCTCAGAGCTGTTGTTTCTAGTCAGACCATTACCCACAATCCCCAGCAGAGCTGTGGAGGACTTGAGGGTTTCACTGCAGCTTATTAAACTGAACAGAAACTTCAGATCTGTGATCGTGAAGAAAACAAAGTGCAGCAGGCAGATGCTCTTTTCTTAATGATTATATTTAAA
The DNA here is from genome assembly GCA_016801885.1 of Toxotes chatareus. Classification (NCBI taxonomy): domain Eukaryota; kingdom Metazoa; phylum Chordata; class Actinopteri; family Toxotidae; genus Toxotes; species Toxotes chatareus. The sequence goes on along the minus strand of CM028886.1, from coordinate 600,476 downwards.
ATGGCTTTAATCTGTGTAGCAGCTTTTAAAGGGATGTTCCAAAGTGCTGTACGAAGACACAGGAAGTCTCGTCAGTCTGGTTCTACATCTTTGACAAACTCATGTCAGATTTGTTCAGAGGGTCGAATAAGTCTGGTGTTGTGACGTCTGTCACCAAGCTGAGTCGATCAGAGACAAAGAACGAGGACACGATGGATGAGATGTCCCTGCAGAGGAGCTGTATCACGTCTTCGGTCAAAACATTCCTCTGATGGACACGACCAGCGTTCAGGTCCCTGCTCCTCACAGCCTCCTCTGTCTCAGACCTGCCTCACCCCTCTGTTTGGCTTCCTCCCTCTCTCCCCTTCAGGATCGGGATCTGGACTGTAAGCTGGAGGAGGTGAGACGAGCTGGGCAACGCCTCCCTGAAATCCAGGTCATTGATTGGCTTGTGCAGCTGCTGCTCGGCCTTCACTACATGCATGACAGGTGGGGGATATAATCACCATGGCAACATGCACCCCCCCCCCCCTCATCCTCATCCTCAAGTTCATGTTTTTTCTCTCGTTTCTTTTTGCTCTGTGTTCATTTTATTTTGTGGATAATTGGTGTCCCCCATCAGCACTACACTGACGGGGGAGGTCAGAGGTTATCCAGTCAATATTCAGTCACATTATCCATCAAATAAATCATAAATAAGTGAAAAAATCAATAATCGGTCCGATAAATAATTGAGTGTGACAGTTTCTGTCCCGTTTCCTTGACTGCTGCGCTGTTTTCTGCAGGCGAATCCTCCACAGAGATCTGAAGGCCAAGAACGTCTTCCTTAAACGAAACCTTGTTAAAATCGGTGAGTTTCCTCCTCTGCTGCTGCAAAGGCTCATGGGACCTTCTCTCTGTTTGTTTGAAATCTTACTGAACATGTGTGTCTGAGTGTGTGTGCTTATGTTTGTGCGTTGTTTCTCTCATGCTGCTTCCAACGACTCCCTCACCAACAAAAACTGTGAAAACAGGATCATAAATAGAACCGTGCCTCCAGTTAATTATGAGTCCATATTACAGCAGGAGAGAGTGGATTTACTCTCAGCCAGTTTTATTTGGAGTGTAAACACAGCAGATTGTTGCTGCTGCTGCTGCCGTCTGCAGTTTTGGCCTTTAACCAAAGCCTCTGACGGCAGCTCTCAGAGCGCAGAGAGACAGAACTGTAGCTTAGTGAACTGAGAAAATAAAACGGGAACGTTTCTGTGAGTGTGTGGTAGCGTGAGATTCATTGTGGTCGTTCATGGTCCTCAGTGGATGAATTCTGGATGACCCCGTGACCCCTCCTCTCTCACCACCTGCACAGCAGCCTTTGACTGTTAAGACTCAGAGCAGATAAATGTCGTTCCTCATGTCTCTCCAGGTGATTTTGGTGTTTCCTGCCTGCTGATGGGATCATGTGACCTGGCCACCACTTTCACAGGGACTCCATACTACATGAGTCCAGAGGTGCTGAACCACCAGGGATATGACTCCAAGTCTGACATCTGGTAACACGTCTTTAAAGGATCAGTCCGGCAGATTCATCTGTGTTCAGTGTGTGTGACAGACAGAGAGACCGAGTCAGAATAGAGCACAGTGTGTGTGAGTCTGTGGTGATGAAGGAACATGTTTTAATAGTTGTTGGAAACTGTGGAGCTTGATGGAGGGACCTCGGTCCCACGATGTCAGGTGGAACCCCGGGGCGTCCAATCAGATTCCAGGTGAAGACTGGTTTACAGGCATGTTACCAGTGGACTTGAGTTTCTCTGAGACATATGAGATGTACTGGGAGGATAATTTATTCCACAGATTGAGGTCATGGCTGTAAATGTTTGTTCCACTTTGGAGTTGAATTTAGGACACAGATGATGAGTTAAAAATACAGAGGCGCCTCTCTGAAGGTCCTGCAGGGGGAGATGAGCCTGAGTCCCTGACGGGCAGCAGGCGGGACAACAAATCAACACGCTGAGTGAAATCAGCTGACGCGTTCAGGTTTTCCAGCTCCATCCCTCCCTCTAACCCCAAACCTTCCCTCTGTTCAGGTAATGAACTACCTGCTTCTCTCTCTGCCGCCTCCCCTTCGTTAGCTCCGTCTGGTTATTAGCTCGCTAACGACCCGCAGAACAACATCCGTCACTTCAGTCGCCGTCAGCTCGGCTTTCTGTCTGTGACCAATTACCTACATGAGCACACACCACATCTATCATTCAGTGATTACTAATTAACTCCATCTTTGTGTTCCATGAATATGTTAACATCATCCTGCAGTTTATTACTGATCACTGATCTGCTCTAAACACTTGTATGTACAAATCATGTTGTTCTCACGGGGCTGGATACAAACACGACTTATTCAGAAGCATTTGATTGGAAAATCTCTTGTCTGTGGTCCCGTTAGTGTCGTCTAACGGGGGCAGTTAGACCCGCTGTTGCCAGATTAGCCTGACAGACAGTGGCAGTGGAGATATTGTGTGGAAATATTTTTGATCCTATGTGTAACTTAGTTTTGTTTGAGCTTATTTTTTATGCTTTATTTTTTGATAAAACCTCTGAAATGATGAAATGATCTCTGATGAACGTGGTGCAGCGTTCAGCAGCTAAAGAGCCAGATGTTTCCCTCCGGAGCAGGTAGAGACCAAACACAGCTAAAAGAGAGGGAGCACTGAACTCTGGCTCATCAGCTGGACTCAGAGACTCCAGATGAAGGATCATGGTGATCTGGATCTGCTGGGTGTGAGAACGAGATGAAATATCGATGCTGTTTTCTTGTTTCTGTTCAAAGCAGATTTCAGAACTTCTTTAAGAAATTCTCCCTTTTAGGTAAATGACAGTAATTACTTTGCTGTAATATGTTGACCTGATCACCTCCACCTGACCACCACACACTTTCTGCTAATTACAACTTCCTCCTCCTCCTCCTCTCTGATCTGTTCTTCACTAATTACAACACTGACCTCCAGCTGCTGTGTGTGTGTGTGTGTGTGTGGGAGAGAGAGAGAGAGAGAGAGAAAGTGAAAGTGAAGAAACATGAATGACCTTTGACCTTTGGCTCTGTTTGAGCTGTCAGACTCCAGCAGTCTGCCTGAGCTGTGTTAGTGTTTTTCCCACGGGTGAGATGAGATGAGATGAGATGACGAGGCCGACGGCTGAATTCTGTCAGATTTGTCTCTAAAACACTTTGTGATGAGTCTGTGAACTAAAGCTCCTCATAGATAAATCAGACCTGGACCAAAAATCTTAGACGTTATTATCACTGCACTGCTGAGTCGCCAGGTGCAACAGGTGTTTCCAAACCAACCAGGACTGTAATCCTGATGATGGTGGTGGTGGTGGTGTGAACAGCTGTCGGTCCTGTTGATCTGCAGGGCTCTGGGCTGCCTCCTCTATGAGATGTGCTGCCTGACTCACGCCTTCCAGGGGTCAAGCTTCCTGTCTGTGGTGATGAAGATCGTGGAGGGAGAAGCCCCGACGCTGCCCGCTTCGTACTGTCCTGATCTGAACTCTGTCCTGCAGCGGTGAGGAGGAGATGAAACTGGCTTCACTGTGAAGTGACTGAGCTCGGTGCTGCCGGGAGAAAACGTTTCTGAGCCTGTAGCAGTCAGACGGTAACTTTCTCTTACTCTCTGATCCAGGATGCTGCAGAAACAGCCGTCATCCAGACCATCAGCTGCAGAGCTGCTGAAGACCAGGTTCATGGAGGACCACATGCAGGTTGGACTCTTTAAACAGACTTTAGTTTAACCAGCTTTGATCCTACGTATAAAAACTGCTGTTTCCTGTTTACAGCAAAGGTCAGTGCTGGTTTTAATGCTCGCTGTCGTTCCTTCACCTTAACCAAGTGTCATTAATGTAACCATGATGATGAAGCTCCACCCACCTTTTAACCTGAACCACTGTTTTCCTAAGCCTTAAATCTTAACCACAGTGTTGTCACATCATATTTTACAACAGTCCTGCTGCATGAGGAGAACGTGAAGAGGCGTGTTTGTGTTACGCTTCGTGTCGGTGATAACCAATCAGAGACTGCAGTACAGCACGTCGTATGTTTACCTGCTGGATCTGCTTCAGAGGCTCGGTTTCATCTGCAACAACAAATCCCAGAGATACCGACGTGTTTGGTCCATTCACATTTCCCCGTGCTGCACTGCAGCATCTGACCAGCAGGTGGCGATCCGCTGACAGCGCTGCAGATCTGACACGACCACACAGTCTTTGGCCTCAGGTGTTCTGGTACAGGTACACCTCCGAACCACCCACAGCGTGAAGGTGGTGTTTATGGCCAGCACGTGTCAGCATCCAGCTGGAACCTCCTGCAGCAGCTCTGGTTCCTTCCCCAGAGAGAGATGCTGCCGATCCATGAACCAGCCTGTAGCAGCTGGGGGGCGCTGTGATGAAACAGCTCCAGGTGTTTGTATGCGTGAGCACATGTGTGACGCTTTGTGCTGTAACATGATGAAGAGGAAGAAAATGTTGTGTCTGCTGTCAGTGCACAGAAACATCTGGAAGCTCGAACTGCTGTTTTTATTGTGTGAAGTGTTAAAGCAGGAGGATTGTGAGGCACTTTGTGCAGGAACAGTGTGTGACGAGCACACACACACTCAGAGGCTGACCTATCAGAGCGTGGTATAAAATTATTCACGTTCACACATTTTCTCTCACACACATGAATTCTGTAGTAACAGATAGTGTGTGTGCGTGCGCGTGTGCGTGTCAGCAGGATATTATTGTCATACAGTTTGTAATAAATCATGGCTGCAGGGTGGATGCTCCTCCTGTGTGTATGTGCAGGGCACCTGAAGAGAGATAACGTTTGAGTTTTTATGGACTCGGTTGCCATGGTTTCCACTGAAATATCATTATGCTGATGGGTTTCCATACTGCACCGCGGCACTATGGGATATTACAGAGGAGACATCTGCTCTGTGAAGACCCTCGCGTGTCCGTTCCGATGCCACTGATCAGATTTTCATGTTGTCTTTGTTTCTGCAGAAGATGAAGGACAGGTTTGTGTTTGTGTCGTCAGGAGCGGAGAAAGATGCTGAACTCATCGCCAAGAACATGTGAGACTCCCCCTCTTCCTCCCTGTCTCCTCCTTCCTCCTCTTTTTCTTCTGCTTCTTCATGTCCTCGTCCATGAGCCTGGTCTCTGGTCTGACGGCCCTGTGTTGTGTGCGTCCTCCATCGGCCCCAAACGTGTCCCGGAGACTCTGCTGCTGTTAATAAGCGTAGCTTCATTTCTTTAAAATGACCGAAACACGTCAGCAGCATCTGACGGGTTTCCTGGGAGACGGCGTTTGAGCCATGTCAGATGACAGTTGGTCACTTGGTCACGGTGTTGTCATGGTGATGGACAGGTCTTGGTGAAGAGATCAGCCAGGTGAGCAGTGACGCCTTCACCTGAGAGTCAGACAGAGGTGGCCATCAGAGGGAGGAGAGACGTCTCTTCATCCACCTTCATCTCTCCCCTCATCATCCTCACACTCTTTTCTCAGCTTCCCTTCTTCCTCCCTGCCCCCTCTTCCCTCTTGTTCTCCTCCTCCTCCTCATGATTATGTATTTTCTGTTCATCCTCCTCTTCTTCGTTTCTCCACTCCTTCCTTCCTCCTCCCCTCATTCCTGTTTCTTGATCCCATTTTTCCACCTGCTCCTTTATTTCCTTCTGCTCTTCTTCCTCCTGTCGTTTGTCTGTTTATCTGCTGCCTCCTCAGCCAGTTCCTCCTCCTCTTTGTCAGGCTGCCTTGCCTCAGCAGTCTTAAACACACACACAACAGCACACACACACACACACACACACTCACCAGTGAGTAGCTGCTATAATTAGAGTAGCGAGCGGCGAGCTGTGTTCAAGTGTTAACCAGCATGGTGTGTGTGCGCGTGTGTGTGTGTGTGCGTGTGTGTGTGCGTGTGTGTGTGCGTGTGTGTGTGTGTGTGTGTGTGTGTGTGTGTGTGTGTGTGTGTGTGTGTGTGTGTGTGTGTGTGTGTGTGTGTGTGTGTGTGTGTGTGTGTGTGTGTGTGTGTGTGTGTGTGTGCGCGCGCGCGCAGAGTAATGAGGATGGATTATCTGACAGCGAGTGGTGTGTCCTCACACACCAGTTCAGACAGGTCAGTTTTAACAATGCTGAGGTTGGACAGCTCCAGCGAGTCGTAGTTAGGAGGAGTGGAAGAAGAAGGAGTCAGTGATCTGATTGAACAGTCCCAGGTGATTGACAGGTGTGTGGTTGCCTGCAGGCAGACGAAGGTTCACCTGCAGACGCTGAGGGAGAGGTCAGAGGTGGAGAAGATGACGCCCAGAGAGAGAATGAGGCTCCGCAAACTGCAGGCTGCTGACGAGAAGGCCAGGAGACTCAGGTAACACACACACACTCACACACACCCCTGCTGTTTTACGTCCATCTTCACCAACCATCGTCTTCCTCTGTGTGTGTGGGACGTCTCAGTGAAGCAGGCAGAGTGACAGTCCAGACCGATCAGACACACCTGGTTTGGTTCCTCGGAGACGTTGTGTTAATCGAGTTTGATGGTGGCGAGCGGCTGCTCTGAATCGACACAGAGACTCATCAGATCCACATCCACAGCTGACTCAGTCAGACAGTGATCACATCAGCTGCACAGTGTGGATCTGTGCCCGCTCACAGCCTGTTCCTGCAGGTGCTCTGACAGACTGGAAACTGCTCAAACACAGACGGCGGCTGACAGAGGAAATAAAAGGCTCAAATGCAGAGACTGTAAACATGAACACCCAGGACGCTTCCTGTCCAACCGGCTCGACTCAGTTCTTTACACTGAGAGACCGGGACAGACGTCAGGGACGTGCTGAGACAGCTGCCGGTGCTCTAAATGAAATCTGGGCTCCTGTACCCAGCTGCTGGCACATTTCATCTATCAGAACATCTCTGATGATGGCACATCGATCAGTTTCCAGGTGGCCTGCTGGAGGACGGAGCAGTGAAGCACCTGCAGATACACGAACATGCTCTGGGGTCATCGCTCTCCCTTCCTGCCTCTTTCTGTCTCTACAGGAAACTGGCTGAGGAGAAATACGAGGAGGTCCACACCCGCAGGAGGGAGCTGAGGAGCCGCCATTTTGAAAAAGTCAGTGTGGACGTTCTAAATGTAAGAAAACACCAACGCAGACAGATAAAGTTAAATTAGCTTCAGTCATCTGTTTTTGACAGACCTTTATTGATTTCTGCTGAATGGATCCTCACTGGTTAGTGAACCTGCTCTGAATATTTTCCACTTTAAACTCAGTTTCTCTGAGTCTGGATGTTTGTGTGAGATGAACTCAGAGTTTCAATCTAAAAAAGTTGATTAGCTCTTTTCCTCCAACCAACAGGAGAGCAGAGAGGACGGGGCCTGTCAGACTCTGCCAATCAGCAGCTGCGATCACCGGTCAGCAGGACGGTCGCAGCCAATCAAGAGGCAGGACGAGTCGGAACCAGAGCCGCACGGTGAGGAATCATTGTGTTCACCATCACCACATCTACTGTCACCATGTTTATCTCAGACACGATTCCTGATTCAGAAGAGAGGGATGCTGGGTAACTGGCCTTTTGTCCTTTACGTTTGGTTTCCACATTATTCATCAGGAATAATACTCGTTAGTTTTCCACCTGCTCTAACCTGCTTTTTCAAGCTGCACATAACAAAGGAGTGTTACAAATAATTGGTGGAAACTTTGTTCAGCTGCTTATATGTGTATTAACTACAGGTAGTCGATAAATGAAAGAACATTTCAGAAGCATAAGATGAAAAGTGTGAGGTGAAGTGGGAGAAGCTCAGGAGTTGTGTGTCAGTTGCCTGTCAGTGGGCAGAGACTAACTCCTCTGTCTGAACTTGGCGTCTGATGTGAAATCAGCTGTGAAATCAACGTTTCAGTTGAAATTGCCTGGAACCTTGGAGGCCCCTGGAGTTTCCTGGAAGCCCCTGGAGTTCCCTCAAAGTCCCTGGAACCCAGTTTGGGAGCCACTGTTCTGAGATCTAACAGGCCTGATTATGAAATGAATCCTTTGAAGTTTGTTGAATCCAAGTGAAACTCTGAGCCGCAGAGCAGAAGTGAGGCCGACTCTCCCGCAGGAAATTCCAAAATAACCCAGTGAAAAGTCTTTATGTACGAAACGGAATCTGCTGCTGGACTGAAAACAGCTGCACTCTGTCCGTGGATGCACAGGAAGTATGGCCACATCAAGAAAACAAAGCCGGGGTCGATTTAATGTTTTTGTTTTTCAGCTTCACAGAAACAGGGTCGCTGTTGGTTTCCCCTCCAGCAAACGTTTCTCATTTCAGCTCTCAGTGAATCAGACAGTGAACAGGTGAGTTCGTGCTCAGGATTCAGCAGCAGCAGAGACAGAGTGAAGCTCTGAGCGAAACGCTGACGAGCTCGTTAGCAGTTTATCGTTTGTTTGTTTGCATCAAACTGCTCGAGGACACGTGATGAAAGCTGAGAGCAGAGTGTCTTCCTGCTGCTCTGAGAAACTGAACTGAAGAATATTCACATTAAAACGCTCAGGGTGACGCTCGAGTCTCACAGAGACATTCAAACCTTAAAACAGTCTCGGTCATATTTCAGATTCTCCCTCTGGAGAAGTGGGAGATTTAAGATGGATTTCATCACTTCATCGATGAATTTCTGAAAACAAGTGATGAAGACCTCTGTCTGATCCCAGCCGTGTGATTGGCTGACAGACGGCGAGACCGTCAGACCTCAGGGACATGAATTAAACATCGTCTGTCTTTAAAACTCTCAGAGCTCATTAGCAGGAATAATTATCCAGACACAGCGTCTGTTAAAACTAACTGAAGACTCCGAGTCAGTCTGTCCATCAGCTCCGTCTTCACTCTTTCACTCAGATGTGGCTTCTGTTGTGTGTGTTAGTGTTTGTGTAGAGTCCTCAGCTGTGGACAGGGAATCCTGGACTCAGACACCAGCTGATATTTTCATGTTTTCCACAGACTATGAGACACGTTCTGTCCTCAGGATTCACAGACGTTCACTGTGAAAACACGATGCCAGATGTTATCAGGCTGAACTAAACTCACCTGTTGACCTGTGTGCTCAGGTATCCCAGAGGACCCTCAGGCGGCAGAGGTTTACTATAACCAGGACGTATTTGACTCATGTTCAGAGGACGAGGAGACAGACACACCTGCGGAGACACTGTACCTGTCGGACCCACAGGTGAGTGTGTCTGATGTTGTTATCTGTTTTCCAAAGAATCTTTCTTCTGTTTAACCTGAAACTGCTTTTTATATGTGGACCATCATGTTGAAGTCGTACAGTGTTGATACTGTTTCAGCACTGACTCACTCTGAATGGTTGGCTTATTAAAATCAATAAAAACTGAACACACACACACACACACATGTGGAACACGATGTGAGAAGAAAGACGACATATTGTGTTTGCTCATCTTCATTATCATCCAGTGCAGAAAAAGCCAAATATTATGATGTTTAGTTCCCTAATCATGGCAGCAGAGCCGTGTGTGTGCGTGCGTGTGCGTGCGTGTGTGTTTGTGTGTGTGTGTGTGCGTGCGTGTGTGTGCGTGCGTGTGTGTGTGTGTGCGTGCGTGCGTGCGCGTGCGTGCGTGCGTGTGTGTTTGTGTGTGTGTGTGTGCGTGCGTGTGTGTATGTGTGCGTGTGTGTATGTGTGCGTGCGTGCGTGTGTGTGCGTGTGTGTGCGTGTGTGTGTGTGTGTGTGTGCAGGCTGTGGAGCAGCTTTGATTTCAGCTGGTTTTGTGTGTTTTAATGTGACGAACGCTTCGTTTGTTTTTGGGCTTAAATTGTGATTCTCACACACTGAGCTGAGCCCAGTAAAACCTCTAATTAGAGATGTACACACAGAGACACACACACACACAAGGACAGGGCGTCCTGCACATTATTAGCAGCTTATGATTCATAAAATTGTATTTGTGCCTTTTTCCTCGTCTGACTGTTAATAATTAAATTTTCAGTCCTGCTGCGTTTTTAAAATCAAAGTTCATGAAGCTCGAGTTCAGATAACGTGGAGCAGTTAACATGTTAAACACGTTAAACACATTAAAGCTGCTGCAGACGGAGCCCCTGAGGGCGCCTTCCAAATCTCTGTCAAATGGATTTTCATGTCTAATTCAGTTTGGTCTCAGGACCTGATTGATCACTGATTGATTGATTGATTGATTGGCTGTTTAATTGGCTGATTTGAACAGATCTGGGATCAGCTTCTGATTCTAACCTGAGCCCTGAAGCCAGGACTGAACCCTCAGAGAAAACATGTCCTCGCCCTGAAAGGGTTATACCTCAAACCGGTCCCCACAAAGATAGAAGTACACACACACACACACTCTGTTCCAGACCTATAGCTAAAGGACGAGTCAGATCCCAGGAGCTCTGCATCGGGGGACAATTACAGACAATTTATAACATTGGACCGAGGGGACAAGTCCAATATACTGTCTATGGGGAGAGAGAGGTTTCGAGGGCCAGCAGCCAATTTGTGGTTGAGCTTCAGAGACAGTGGGAGGCAGAGGGAGATTAAACCTATTTGTCACTGCTGATGGTGACGACAGGAAAAACGAGGAGAGGAGAAATGGAGCGAAACTGGAGAGAGAACAGGAAGTTAAACAGCCTCCAACACCGAGACTTCATCTCTGTGCAGAGAACATGATGAATCAAAATATCCAAATATTAGCAGATCATCTGTCGATCAGCTCATTGAACCCTGCGAACGAAGCCACAGGACAGCGGGATCTCTTCAGGTGGAGGAACAACTCTTCCCGGAGGAAACGGTTCATCCTCTGAGGAGCAGGGATGAGCTCAGCACATGTCCTCAGCCGTCAGCCGCTGTTTGTTAAACTGTTTCACATCAACACAAATGAAAATCATAAATGTCTGTGAATGATGGACTGCAGCACTGTGACCTCCCTCTCACTTACTGCAGGCTTTACTGCCATAGATAATGAAAACTAATATTTACTGTTGGTTCATCCAGACTGATTCAGGCTGAGTCTCAGTGGGAGCAGCTTCGCCTCTCAGCAGCAGCAGGGTAAAATACCTCCACGGCTCCTCTGCTCCACTGAAATCTCCCCCAGGACTTTATCAGCCTGAGTCCTGCTGCAGGTGCTGAATGTGTTTCCATTACACCACATTCAGGGAGAGTCTCAGAGCCTGAGGACGGTTCTACTGCCCCACAACACAGAGGAGACGTGATGGGAGACGTCATGTGATCGAGAGCAGTGAACCTGTTTGTGTAGCTCAGTCACACTTGGATGTGTTACTCTGCTTCAGTGAAACCGTGGCTGTGGTGCTGTCGCTGAGCTGTGGTTTAGCTGCTGACTCACTCTTCTAACAGCAGAACTTCATTCAGATTTCTCCTGTTTTTAAGTGTCAGTCGGGCTCAGTTCTGTGAGAGAGGACAGGAAGAGAGGACGTTTTCCTCTGAGAAACACAGGAAATCAGACGAGACGATCCATCTGTCCGCAAAAGAAAACCAAGCTTTTCATCTTCTCTGCTCCACAAAGTCAGATGGATCCAGCTTGAAGGCTGAAGAGCTTCATGTTCCTGTCGTCAGATTCAGACAGAATCCAGCTTTAAACCAGCTTCAGTGACTGGATTCTGATCAGAGGGAACGTGTGTTTGAAACTGCAGATGTGATTTAATGTGTTACAGAGACAGACATCTGGATTCTGTCCCACAGTACTGCTGAAACCAACTGGAAATACCAGAGGCAGTTTAAAGAACCTTCATTATTATTACACTGTTATTTTTAACATGGAGAAAATATCATTGATGTTTTGGTTCTTGTTTCCTCCTCAGGTCAGTGAGCTGGAGGCCATGATGAAGCACATGCAGAAAGTTCTGGAAGGGGACTTGAGTGGTGAGTCTGAGTAGTGTATATAAAACCACACATGCCCCCCCATCACGACTCTCCTCCTCCCCTCCCTCTCCTCTCTTGACCTGGTTCAGTCACAGTCTCACTCCACTGATCTCACACACACACACACACACACACACACAAACCTGAACAGTTCAGATGAACTTCTCACTTCCTGTCAGATACAGTGAAACAGAACAGAGAGCTGCAGTCAGTGAACAGCTGGACAGGTTTGAATGAAATATCATCATCTACTCCAACACGATGAATCCATGTTATCTCCACTGATCACCAGCGCCTCTGCGGTCAGTGGAGCTCAGCACATGGAGCGGCCTGTGGTGGAATTCGAAAACCAGGACATGATGCTGAATTAATCGAGATGAAAGGTGAACATGCAGGAAGTTCTGGAGGAAATTAGACATACAGACCGGGTCTCTCTGCAGGTGAAGCTGTCGCTCTGCAGGAAACATGCGGCTCATTTATTCTCCTTTATGTGTCGATGCAGATCAGAGCAGATGTCTGAAACATGTCGGCGTCGACACTTAAATTCAAATTGTTCTGTTTTTTAAATTCATATAATAAAGAAGATCTGACAGAACGTCACTGAGCGTTTGAATATGAATGAGAACATGTTTGTGTGTGTTTATTCATGAATACACTCGTGTGCATGCACATACTTCTACATCTATGTGCAAAGTGTTCACACAGGCTGTTGGTTGCCATGGTTACAACCAAATATCTTAACGAAAGAGCCTCAGCCGTCCGTGGCCTGGTGGGATCGTGGTCAGATGCTTTTTCCTGCTTTGCCTCGTATCTGTAGCTTTGTGAGCTGTGGTATCGATCAATCAGCGACCAATCAGTGATCAATCAGCCATCAATCAGCCATCAATCAGCGACCAATCAGCCATCAACCAGCGACCAATTAGCCATCAATCAGCGATCAATCAGCGACCAATCAGCGATCAATCAGCGACCAATCAGCCATCAATCAGCGATCAATCAGTGATCAATCAGCGACCAATCAGCCATCAATCAGCGATCAATTAGCCATCAATCAGCCATCAATCAGCGATCAATCAGCGACCAATCAGCCATCAATCAGCGACCAATCAGCAACCAATTAGCCATCAATCAGCGACCAATCAGCCATCAATCAGCCATCAATCAGCGATCAATCAGTGATCAATCAGTGACCAATCAGCCATCAATCAGCAACCAATCAGCAACCAATTAGCCATCAATCAGCGATCAATCAGCGATCAATCAGCCATCAATCAGCGATCAATCAGCGATCAATCAGCCATCAATCAGCCATCAATCAGCGACCAATCAGCGATCAATCAGCAACCAATTAGCCATCAATCAGCGATCAATCAGTGACCAATCAGCGATCAATCAGCCATCAATCACAGACCAATCAGCGACCAATCAGCCATCAATCAGCGATCAATCAGCCATCAATCAGTGATCAATCAGCTCCTGAGACCAAACTGGATTAGACATGAAAACCCATTTGACAGAACACAAAGAGTAGCAGGTGTGTTTTCATTCAGCTGATCAGGTTTAAACTGAAGATCAGAGACTGAAGAGACGCCGAAGGAAAAACTGTGCGAGCTGAAATACTGAAAGAAGCGAAGTGTCAAGAAAACAACACAAACTGAGAGAACAGAGTTGAAGGAACGGTCACTGTTTAAAAAGCAGAGCGAGAAACGAAAGCTGTTGAAGTGTCGACGGGTGGTCAGCAGTTCAGCTGTCCGCCGATGTGAAAGCAGCTGAAGTGTCAGTGAAAGGCACTTCAGGTTTAACGATCCCTAAAGACCTGTGAGGTCATCAGCTGAGTCCCATTAACACACGACACTGAGTCTTTCATCTGAGCCTTTGTTCTGTTTCTATCCTTATACCAGGAGAGCCGGTGGAGCCTGAGGCCCCTCAGAGCCCCCAGGGGCCCCCGCTGATCAACAGCAGCCTGCTGGAGACCAGAATCCAACACATGAGAGAGTGAGTCTGAGAGGGGCTTTTATTTTGTAGTTTGCAGATCTAGTCCTCTGCAGTGTGTCAGAGGTCCAGGACACATCCAGACTGTCCAGAGCTGGGTCAGAACCGGGTTCAGAGGCAGGCGTACTGAGGCAGTACATCCAGGCTCTGCTGTGGCTATGGAAGTGTGACAGAGCACCTCGTACATGCAGGGAGCACAGACTAAACACACACAGACAAAATTAACACAACAACAGCTCATATTAAAGTTAAGGAGACGACGAGTCAGAGTAAACCGCACGTTACCTGAGGAATTTACCTCCGAACAAAGCAGCTGAAATAACCTGAAGCAGCTCTGATGTCAAATCCTCTGAGCCTCAGAATCCGCAGAGTCATGGCTCCTTCATTTTTAGCAAACCACAACTGTGTTTGTGTGACGTTGCTGAGATTGTTGAAGCCTTTGTGAAGAGTCTGCTCCGTGAGTGCACCTGCTCCGTGTGTCATGTATGTGTCATGTATGTAGCGTCCTGTTTCTTTTACTTGTTGTGTGAGCTGTCCTGTAGATGTGAGAGGAGGCTCCTCTGCTGTAAACACCCATACTGAGGCTTCGGCTCAGATTTCAGCTCCGTCTCTCTGAACGTCCAGACAAACATCCTGCCCGGAGCTGCAGCGTGTCGCCGAGCGGATCAGTGAGATAGGAACCAGATTCAGTTCAGTTTGTTTGTTCAGGTGAAGCCGAAACAAACAAGAGAAAACAAACAAAAACAGAGAAGCGATACAAAGGAAAGATGTTTAACACGTCACATCAGCTTCAGATCAAATCAGACGACGTGGATTCAACACAGACACGGTGAGTGGAACACGCATCAGACTCTCTCACACAGTGAGTCTCGCCCTCACCTGCAGTAACAGGTGTGTCAGATTTACCTCAGGAGTGAGAGGCGTCACAGTTTGTCCTCAGACAGATCACAGATCGTCCTGCTGCCGTTTGATCAGCTGCCGCAGCTTTTAATCTGATCAGGCGTCTCTCATACTGTTTCACTGATGAAACGTGCAGGAGGTGAAAGTGTCCGAGGAGTTGATGCGATGTGTGAGAGCCGGACCGTGCAGTCCCCGGTGATCGGACCCGGGTTTGGGTCTTTCAGAAACAGAGTGGAGCCAGTTTGACTTTTGTCCATTTATCTGAAACTGTGACCTCTGACCCCAGTCACTGATTTGTTGAGTGAACCTCCAGAGGGAGCGTGTGCTGTGTCGTCGTCTGGTGTTTGGGGAGCTCGTCCCTCACCTCACCCATCAGCTCTGCTGCTCGGTGGGAAGCTGAACAAATAACCCAGCGTGTGTGTGTGATCACACGTGTTTGAGTTTCCAGCTGATTCATGTGACTGATCGCTCTGTTCGTCTCCATCTCCATGCCAGGTATGGTCGTCTCATTGGTCAGATGGCAGGGCATTCCCCACTTTGATTAGGGTCAGCTCGTCCCCATGGCAACAGCATCACACACACACACACAGCTGCTGTGTGTGAGATTAGAGGCTGTCAGCTCTCACAGACCTTTGGAAGAAACAGCTCAGTGATGTGTGTTTGGTTCCACGTTCTCTCTGCAGGGTTTAAGCAGCACAGCGTGTCCTCAGCGTGTCCTCAGTGTGTGAAGCTTTGTCTGTCGACACCTCATCACTCGTAGAAACGTATATTTACATTCAAACGTTCAGGTAAACTACACCTGCAGTGTTCTCACCTGGCAAACCTCGTCCCTGGTACAGGTGTGTTTGTGGGAACTGCCTATCACAGGCCGTACGACGGCACAGTGGATGAAACTGTTCCATGTCACGAACCCTGTCACATTTACCTGCTTACAAAACGCCAGCAGCCTCAGAGCCAGCCACCTGACAGGTGACTCATCCTGGGTTCAAACCTGTGTTCCGACCACAGACTGTGTCCAGCATCCGCAGTCTGAGTCTCGGAGACAGGTTTTCTCTCCTGGAAGGTTTTACCTGTTAGCTCTGACACGGCTGTGTGGCTCTGTGGGTAATCTGTGGAAATGTAAACGAAACATGACCCTAAACACTTTTACTTTCAGCAGGACGTGAGCATGTGGTCACACCTACAGGTGCAGCTGATGGATGATGAAGATGGAATCATGAGAGAAGTGATGAATTTGGCTTTGATCTGTAAACCTGAGGAACCTGCAGGGAGCAGCCGCTGCTTTGAACACGGACACAGGTTGTGGAGCGAGCTTGGACTTCAGGAGCATTTCCTGAACCAACGGGAGACACGGACTCAGGTGGAAGGAATTGACTTCACAGACAACAGGAAGAAAAAAGTTTGGAAAAAATCTCCTGCATCTACAATCAACTGAGTCTGCAGGAGAGAAAACAGAGGAAGAGTGTGGTCCGTCACACCGGGAGGAAGAAGAAAAAACACCTGCTGACAGGAGCTGAAACACGGAGTCAAACACCTGTGACGGACTCAGATCAACAGGAAGGAAGTCGACCGTGCTGAGCTCCGGCCTGTCAGTCACAAGACTCCTCAGGGGGGAGGAGGAGGAGGAGGAGGTGACATGGAGTCAGACAGCACGAACATCCTTCCTGCTGAGCTGTCAGGGATTTACCCTGCGGACACAAACAGCAGGTCACATGACCAAACCCACGGATGAATCGGACAACCTGCGGCTGCGAATCCGGTCTGTCTGTCCCCGTGTCACAGAGACAGAGCGTGCGTGAGTGAGTGCGTGTGTCTCATCTTCTAACCAAAGAAAAAACTTTCTGAGAGCAGTTTGAGTTAAATGCTAGTTTAACGTTAGCTAAACGTAACCAAACCAAAGCAGAACCACAGATCAGTGACAGGACTTCTGTGACTGCGTCTCCTCCCTGCAGATCCATCTGTCGTCGTCTGGGCTCAGACGTTTTCCAGAAGCTGTATGAGGACCTGAAGGAGGCCAGGCAGCTCTGTGGCGGCGTCCCGGAGGAAGATCTGACCCAAGTGGAGGAGGAACCTGACGTCGGTTTCCAGGTGGATCAGCTGCTGTTCTATGAAGAAGAGCTGCAGAGAGTGAGACAGCTGCGGGACAGACCACCTGTCTGACTGTCTCGCTGTCAGGTGAACCGTGAGCTGTGACGTCAGTTTCCTCTGACCGTGCTGTAAACAGCAGCAGTGAACTCTCTGAAATAAAAAGTGCTGAGAGAGTTTGGCTCCTCTCGTTCTGTGTGCTGATAAACTGCGTCTCCCTCTGTGTGAGTGCAGCAGTTCCAGAGTCAGTGTGAAGCTGAACCCGTGTGATGTGGCTCCTGCTGAGATCAGAGTGTACAGACGCTGGAACAGGCTGCAGGTGTGTGCTGTTGTGTATCTCCACGGTCGCTGTCATGGCTCATCGGCTCGTCGGCGTTTGATCAAACCGGATCAGGGTCTTTGTTTCATCCGATGCCATTTGTTCCCGTCACGTCGAACGTCAGGGACACGGAGCAGAAAGCTGCTGATCGCCGTGACGCTGGGTTTGAAATGAAGCTGTGGCTCTCAGTGGTGGAACCTCGACGTGATGAGATCTGTCTGAACGTGTGATCTCTGCGTCCTCCGGGCCGCTGATGGTGTCCACTGTCCACTGTGAGCCTGAGAAGTCTGAGCGGTTTCACCTGCTCTGTCGTTGTCCTGAGTCTGATCGCGGTCACGCTCTCTGGCTGTGGTGTGCAGAGGATCAGGCTCAGCAGCTGGCTTTGCTGAGCCTGAGGTTCAGCTGCATCTTTTGACTTAGTGGCAGAGAAAGATGTTTGTCTCTGTCTGAACTTTCGGCTTCTGTTTACGCGTTTCTTCATGAAAACACCAACCTTTCACCTCAGTCACCTTCTTTATTTTAAACTTCTGCTTCTTTTCTCTGTCCTCAAACAATAATTCATGTCCCGGGTCTGTGGTGTGAATATTCAGCTGTTAAACGACGGCAGCGTGATTAAAATTTAATTAGATGGAAGTCAGTAAATGCTAATGAGACCTCTCCACTCTAATGAGGTGCGTTAGCATTTTAAAGGCGTCAACAAGAAAAAAAAAAGGTAGAAAATGAAGATCACTCAGGGAGGACGGATTATTCTGGGGGGAGGAAGGACGTCTCCGGGATGGGAGGCTCAGTCTGTTTCCTCCAGTTCCTCTGCAGGAGGATTCATCCGAGGACAAACTTCAGTCCTGAGGACACAGAAAGCTGCTGGACTCAGCTGATGCCTGTGGACTGAGAGTGTGTGAGCTCTGTACTGAGGAGAAGCTGAGGCATGACGTAGGTGTGGTTTGGTGTTGCCATAGGTCCATTGTCCCCACACTGTCAGGCTCAGGTGTAATTGTAGCTTTGTGTGTGCAGATGTTAGCCTGACGTGGATCCACCTGTTGACCTGCCTCGGCTGAGAATTAAACCAGAGAAATTCTTTCTCATCTTTCTGTTGACAGAAAGTTTGCCAGCCCGACTGTTGTTTTTCTGCGAGAAACAATTAAATTTCGAACCTTCTCTTTTCCTCTGCTTGGAGCTCAGCGGGGAATTAAAGCATCTGAACTTTTCTCTGCTTGCATGAAAAGTTTTTGGCGTCGTTGGTCTGTGGGGAGGTGGGTCTCTGTCACGGCTCTGTGGAGCTCAGCGGGCGGAGAGAAGCTCGAGCTCTGCCAGAGGTTGGGGGTTTAAATCCCACTGGGAGCTGGTTTGGATGAAAGGAGCAGAGAGCGAAAGCCGCTCGCAGTCAAACGACAGAATTATCAGCAGCGAACAGAAGTGACTGAGTAAAGTGAGAGAGCTGTGCCCCGTCACCCTGATCAGGATCAGACCGAAGGCCTGCTCACTGCCACATAACTAAAACCTGTGACTCCACATCTGATCACCATGCATGATGTTATGTTATGATCCATGTGACATGATGTGATCATATCCTAGCGTGTGTTGCTTTGTGTTGTGTTGTTGTTGCAGTGGAAAAAGGCTGTTTGTGAGAAAAGAACAGACTTTGTGTTAGAAGCTCGTCTGAGTCTGAGGAACGTTTCACACACACACACACACACACACACACACACACACACACACACACACACACACACACACACACACACATACACACACAGGGATCTGTCGTTTAACAGTTACTAAATGGTGATTGGTGTTTCTGGTCACACTTCAAATGTGTATTTTTATTTTTTTAAAGAAAAAGCTAAGAGGGACATGTCACAGACTACAGTGTGACTGTATCTATTCATTCACTTAATGAGTGTTGGCTTACTGCACAAAATGTACACAATTGTGTTTTTACGGAACAAAGTTCAAAACAACATAAATGAATTTTCTAGTCCCTTCACACACAAGTTCCCACAGGACACACATTCAAACTCCACACAACAAATGAGCTAAATTTATTCCAATATATCCAATATATTTCATAATATTCCATTGAAATAGCCATGTCATTGCGGATATGAAGGCCTATTCAGTGTCAGTATATAAAGTAAGCACGGATTCACACAGAATCAGGTGTTCTGGGAAAAAAGCCCCACGTCATGCAAAGCAGACACTAAGATCAGTCAAACCTCCACAGACAGCCTGAAATGTCTCTGAAACTGAGACTATCCAGGTGGATTCACAGACTAAACTCTGATAATCTACCTGTGTGTGTGTTCTCACTTTGTTTATTTCAACAGCTTCTAAATCTGAGTCTGACTTGCAATTTACGCTTCAAAATAGTGACACAAAGAAGTTTAATGATTATAGAGAGAGAGAGAGCGCTTTGGTTCGAGAGACATACAGTAACAATAACAGTGAGCGAGAGCTCACTGTACGTGGTGTCTAATGCAACAATTGTTAATGTTTGGTTGGTTTTGCTTTTGCAGTGATAGTGGTTCCTGTTCTGTCTCTGCAGAGACTACAGTACCTTTACAGAGTATTCCATTGTTTGTAACTAGAAATACAAGTCCAACTGGCTTCGAATAGGATAAGCCCAAATTATCCAAATGAAAAATTAATGTTTATAGGAATTGTGTTATTCTTCATGCAAACACCCATATCTATCAAAATGGAATCTATCAAAATGGACATGTTCATTATCAGTCATCAGGTGTGTCAAACATTTTTATGGAACTGAGCAAAAAGTTAGTCCCCACTTGCATTGTAAAGAACAAAATGATACAGGTCCCCAGATAAATGGTGTGAAACGACACTCACATTCCTGCATGTATGTATACATTAGGACAGTAAAAGACGTGGTCACTGTCACAGAAATGGGAATTGTGAATTTTTGGTTGGTTTTGCTTTTGCATTGATAGTGGTTCCTGTTATGTCTATGCAGAGACTATAGTGGCTTTACAGAGTATTCCACTGTTTGCAAGTCAAATTACAAGTACACTTGGCTTTGAATAGGATAAGCCCAAATTATCCAAATGAAAAGTGAATGTTTTTTTATATAGGAATTGTGTTATTCTTCATGCAAACACCCATACCACCGAATCTGTCAAAATGGACATGTTCATTATCAGTCTTCAGGTGTGTCAAACATTTTTATGGAACTGAACAAAAAAGTTAGTCCCCACTAGAACAAAATGATACAGGTCCCCAGTTAAATGGTGTGAAACGACACTCACATTCCTGCACGATATGTATACATTTGGACAGGAAAAGATGTGGTCACTGTCACAGAAATGTATGAATTGTGAATTTTTGGTTGGTTTTGCTTTTGCAGTGATAGTGATTCCTGTTATGTCTATGCAGAGACTATAGTGGCTTTAGAGAGTATTCCACTGTTTGCAAGTCAGAATTACAAGTACACTTGGCTTTGAATAGGATAAGCCCAAATTATCCAAATGAAAAATTAATGTTTATAGGGATTGTGTTATTCTTCATGCAAACACCCATACCACTGAATCTATCAAAATTGACATATTCATTATCAGTCTTCAAGTGTGTTACAGATTCCTTCACTTGAACATATTTACAACTTGTTTAGCAAGCTTGAAGCCCATTGTGGCCTAACGACCATCGTCAGCACTGGAAACCATCCCCGCTCTGCAGACAGACAGGGACAGACTTAGGTTGCCATAGATTGCCTGGATCTGATTTACACACCCACTACTTCAGTGTAGAGGACTTTTTCTTTTGTAACTTTAAAAAAATCTTTCAGAAAATAATTTAATAGAACCAGCAATAAATTAGTAGTAGTATGTCAAGTATTCAGAAAAAAGGCATTGAATAGGATAAGCCCAGGTTTGTGCAACTGAACCTTTCTGCAACTGCTGTAGCCAAACTTATTCAAATGAAAATGAATGGTCCTAAGACATGACACAGATGCCCCTAAGCATGCATGGTCATGAAAAGTATCACTGTAGTATGACATCATATTTGAGAAGACACAAATATGTACATTTCTGCTGAAACTCAGCAGAAATGGACATAGAGGTGGATTAAAACATGACTGTGACTAATTCTAACTTTTAGACAGTGCCAAAGTCATAATAGCTTGTAGTACCCTTTCCAGAGCCAGCAGCATCCTCTAGGACAGGTCAGATGTAAATTCTTTACTTTCGTCTGCATGGATTTTTATATAGGGATGGTGTTATTCTTCATGCAAACACCCATGCCAATGACATCTGATCATTATTAATGTTGATACAAAACTTCTCTCTTTGTGTTGGTGCAGCATTATCAAAATGGATTGATATTTTTCAACAAATGGCAGGCATTCAGAGCCAATACCAATCACCTGTAAGGTTGGAAGCAGCAAGAATGTCACAGAGACAGGCTGTGACTGTAATCCAAAGGACTGCAATCAAAATGAAAGATTTAAACACAAGCCATCGTCCTGGTTTTTGAGACACAAATATACAACTCACTTCATGAGACTAAAGACAGGTAGTGTAAAGTGAGACATTGAAGCTACAATGTGCAGCAATATCCCCACATTTATGTCAACATGTCAGACATGGTCCTTAAAGCTATTGGTGTGGAATAGGCACTTTCCTATGAACATTCAGCCAGGGTAAATTACAGTTTCCTTCACTTGAACATCTTTGCAACTTGTTTAGCAAGCTTGAAGCCCATTGTGGCCTTACAACCATCATCAGCTTACTGGAAGCCATCCTCCACTCTGCAGACAGACAGGGACAGACACAGGTTGTCATAGATTGCCTGGATCTGATTTACACACCCTCACCCACTCCAAGTCTCTCACTTCTCAAAGACAACACTTTGAGTTACCTCAGAGTTAGGATCTCTTGAAGCACATGGGGTCTGCTCATGTCACTACTTCAGTGTAGAGGACTTTTTCTTTTGTAACTTTTCATTAAAAAATCTTTCAGAAAATAATTTAATTGAACCAGCAATAAAGTAGTAGTAATATGTCAAGTATTCAGGAAAAAAGGCATTGAATAGGATAAGCCCAGGTTTGTGCTCCTGAACCTTTCTGCAACTGCTGTAGCCAAACTTATCCAAATGAAAATGAATGGTCCTAAGACATGACACAGATGCCCCCTAAGCATGCATGGTCATGAAAAGTATCACTGTAGTATGACATCATATTTGAGAAGACACAAATATGTACATTTCTGCTGAAACTCAGCAGAAACGGACATAGAGGTGGATTAAAACATGACCGTGACTAATTCTAATTCTAACTTTTAGACAGTGCCAAAGTCATATTAGCTTGTAGTAACCTTTCCAGAGCCAGCAGCATCCTCTAGGACAGGTCGGCTGTAAATTATTAGAACCAGCAATAAAGTAGTAGTCATATTAATAGGTCAAGTATTTATAAAAATGTTTTCATCCATGACAAAAATGGAGATGATTAGTAAAGAACAGTAGAGTAAGAAGTAGAGATTTGTGTTCCTAAAGTTTAGTGGGATTTATCCTATAAATCCCACTATGATATATTTATTATATAAAATTAAAGCTAATATATAAAATTGTTTCATTTAGTTTTTCAAAAGAATGTGAATATATAAGAAATATTCATTTCCTCTTTTTCATGCATGAGTTTGAATGTTGCTCCATGATGCACTTGTGTCATCATGAGCCATATAACAGGGGACCCATGTCATTCGGTACAGTGCAAGTGTGGACCTTTTGAGAACCTTGGGGATACAATTACATAAATAAATTGATTGAAACTATTTTTTTTTAGGTCTAGTAAAAATTGGATGAACTTAAAATAACTAATCTTAACACTGTCTTTTCATTTTATGTCGTTGTATCCTAGTTAATTTGACTATTTTAAAATGTCTTTAAACTCCTTGAATTCCATCTCAGTTTAGACTGAGCTCACAAAGATAAAAAAAAAAAATCCTGCGTTTGTGAAATGTGGTCAGACCAGTATTTTGGGAACAAAAATTAAGCATAGTCTGTTATCAGTTTAGTTTTTCAAAAGAATATGAATATAAAAGAAATGTTAATTTCCACTTTTTCATGCATGAGTTTGAATGTTGCTCCATGATGCACTTGTGTCATCATGAGCCATATAACAGGGGACCAATGTCATTCGGTACAGTGCAAGTGTGGACCTTTTGAGAATACTGGGGATAGAATTACATAAATAAATTGATTGAAACAGTTTTTTTAGGTCTAGTAAAAATTGGAAGAACTTAAAATAACTAACACTGTATTTTTCATTTTTGTATCCTGGTTAATTTGACTATTTTAAAATGTCTTTAAACTCCTTGAATTCCATCTCAGTCTAGACTGAGCACACAAAGTTAAAAAAAAAAAAAAACCTCATGATGAAATGTGAAATGTAGTCAGACCAGTATTTTGGGAACAAAAAATTAAGCATAGTCTGTTTTTGTTTTTTTGTTGTTTGCTTTTTTGTGATTCATTTAAACTAAAACAGTGTCTTACTGCTGAAATTTTTATTTCCCCCTCCTTTTTAGATTCTAAAACATTAATTTATATTCTGCATTCTAGGTAACCCTTTAGTGTAACCCTTTACAGTGAAATCTAAAACCATTGAAGCTGAGCTTGAGGGGTGTGAAAAGAAGCGGAGCTTGAGAAGTGTGAAAAGCGACGTGTGTGTAATGGGTGGGTGAAATTCATTGTTCAAACCAGTAGGGGCACTCGTGAGTAGGTACTTAAACACTCACACACCAACAGTGGACCTCAAAAATTAATAAACCTTACCAGAGCATGTTACACACACACACACACACACCAAAAATGTCCCACACACACACACACAGTCCACACACACACACACACACACACACACACACACACACACACACACACACACACACACACACACACACACACACACACACACACACACACACACACACACACACACACACACACACACACACACACACACACACACACACACACACACACACACACACACACTCACACACAGTCTGTAATTGAACTTCAGCTCATATCAGTGCAGCTTCTGTTCGGCCCCTGGTGAGTTATGGTGAGTGTAATTAACACACACTGGTCAACTGTGTGTGTGTCTCTCTGTTTGTGTGTGTTTGTGTAGCTACACATTCTGAGGACCATTGTGTGTGTTAAACCATTGAAGTGGGGACGTGCACCATCAGGACTCAGCGCTGCTTTCAGGGTCCAGGTTAGAATCAGGTTTAGCTGAGTGTCCTCACAAAGACAGAAGTACAAACACTGTGTGTGTGTGTGTGTGTGTTAATAACACAGGGGAGGATGGCTCCTATAGATCTGTGTGTTATTGCTGGAGGGTCTCTGAAGACCAGTAAACCCAGCACAGACTGTCAAAATAAAAGCCCCCAGCTGAAAACAGAGGCTATGTTTTTGTTCATGATGTGGAAATGTTCAGCAGAGTTGTGTGTTTGCAGCGTGTCGTCATTAACCAGCGGCAGATGGAAGTGTGTGTGTCAAACAGCAGGTTTGAACTGTGAAACCATCCCACTACGTGTTCTACGCTGTTTCCTTCAGTTTTCATTATTTCACCACATCATTAAATTCATATTTAATCAGACGCATTGTTCAGTGAGTGGAATCAGTCAGAATAATGAGTCATGAGAGTGAAGAATATCTCGTGCTGTCTGTTCAGCAGAGGTTAAAACCTCAGAATGAAGGAGGGAAAGATGAAAACTGATCCTCAGTCTGAAACTTTATTAGAAATCTGAGAGGAGGGAAAATAAATTGCTCTCATAAAGAAGGTGTTGGAGCAGCAGCAGATCTGATCAATAAATCTGCATTTTACACTGATGAAATACATGAATGCATCTTTCTGTCCGATTTGATTTTCTTCATGCTTCAGTGCTTCGCTCCATCTCCTGCTGCTCCACGGCCGCAGGATATTTCAGAGCTGTTTCAGGTGAAGGATCATGTGACGGAGAGATGCTGCTCCGCTCACACTTTCACCGGCCGTCGCTCCACACTGCGGTCTGTGAGGCTGCAGAGATGAGATGTGTCCATGTGACTGTGAGCGTCGCCATCATCAGACTCACAACGGTCAGAATGAAATCCATGAAATCTGAAATCTGTGGTCGACAGGAGGTGTTTGTTCCCATTCTTTCACTGTTACACGTGGACGTGTCTTATCTGACTGTTCTTCCTCTGATCGTCCTCTGAATGTCTCTTATTTCCATTTTGTCTCAAAGATCAGGAAGCTGCAGATGGACAGGGAACGGACATTCTCTCACCTGCACATTGTTCTGTAGTTCACAGTTTGGTGTTGCTCAGTCTGTTTGTGTTGTGTGTTTTCAGACTCTAAAATAAGCCTGAACCTCTCCCTGGCTGTTAAACCTAATGAGACGTCTCATCACGGGTCCATCGACAGCATTTTAATGTCTCTGTCCATGTGTCTCAGCTGCTGCTGGTGAAGCTGAGTCCATCAGTCCAATATTTACCTCATTATCTCCTGGATCTGCTCCTGTTAGCGGGAAACCCTCCAGCAGTTACAGACACTTCCTCTGAAGCTGAAATGTTGCGTTAACTTTCTTGTGAGATATGAATATGAATGAAGAGCCGGGATGGAGAGCAGGGATGGAGAGCGGGATGGAGAGCAGGGATGGAGAGCCGGGATGGAGAGCAGGGATGGAGAGCAGGGATGGAGAGCCGGGATGGAGAGCAGAGATGGAGAGCAGAGATGGAGAGCAGGGATGGAGAGCAGGGATGGAGAGCAGGGATGGAGAGCAGAGATGGAGAGCAGGGATGGAGAGCAGAGATGGAGAGCAGAGATGGAGAGCAGGGATGGAGAGCAGGGATGGAGAGCAGGGATGGAGAGCAGGGATGGAGAGCAGGGATGGAGAGCAGGGATGGAGAGCAGGGATGGAGAGCAGAGATGGAGAGCAGGGATGGAGAGCAGGGATGGAGAGCAGGGATGGAGAGCAGGGATGGAGAGCAGGGATGGAGAGCAGGAATGGAGAGCAGAGATGGAGAGCAGGGATGGAGAGCAGGATGGAGAGCAGGATGGAGAGCAGGGATGGAGAGCAGAGATGGAGAGCAGGGATGGAGAGCAGGGATGGAGAGCAGGGATGGAGAGCAGGGATGGAGAGCAGGGATGGGAGAGCAGGATGGAGAGCAGGGATGGAGAGCAGGGATGGAGAGCAGGGATGGAGAGCAGGGATGGAGAGCAGGGATGGAGAGCAGGGATGGAGAGCAGGGATGGAGAGCAGAGATGGAGAGCAGAGATGGAGAGCAGGGATGGAGAGCAGAGATGGAGAGCAGAGATGGAGAGCAGGGATGGAGAGCAGAGATGGAGAGCAGGGATGGAGAGCATGGAGATGGATGGAGAGCAGGGATGGAGAGCAGGGATGGAGAGCAGGGATGGAGAGCAGGGATGGAGAGCAGGGATGGAGAGCAGGGATGGAGAGCAGGGATGGAGAGCAGGGATGGAGAGCAGGGATGGAGAGCAGAGATGGAGAGCAGGGATGGAGAGCAGAGATGGAGAGCAGAGATGGAGAGCAGGGATGGAGAGCAGAGATGGAGAGCAGGGATGGAGAGCCGGCTCAGAGCTGGAGGAGCTGGAGCCTCAGCTCAGCTTTGTCTCATTAAACCTTGAGTCAAACTAACTGAAGGGAAAACAGATGTTTGACACGTCGGCCTATTACAGCAGGTTTTACAGGCGGGACTCTTAAAGGAGCAGTTCAACATTCTGGGCCCTTTGTGTTTGTTGCAGCTTCCTGCTAAGCTAACCTTTGTTTAACAGCGTCTCTATTCATTTCTTGTCTGTGAATAAACTGATGAGTGTGCTTTGTTAAAGGGTGAGGACCAAAACAGGGAGCTGCACCAACACGTTTCTGAGTCGATGGTTTCACTTCTCATCCTTTTTGTCCTCGTCTCGTCCTCAGGACACTTTGTTTTTATCACAAACTTTTCACCAGCTTCACAAGGTCAGAGTCTCTCTCAGCTTTCTGCGTTTCATCATTCACAGATCAGCAGCTCGTCCCGTCCTCAGAGCCGCTGGACGCCGCAGTGAGACGACACTTTATTCTTTGGAAAAGTAAAAGTTTTCGCAGCGCTGCGACCGCTGGCGCTCTGCGTCCCATTTTAAATAAAGGTTAGTGAGCTGCAGAGCGCCGGCTGCTCTCTGGCCTTTACTCACTCGCAGCTAACAGCACTTAATTTGAATTTATGAATGTCGATGCCCTTTAATTGCTGCTGGTTTAAACATGCCCTTTGTTCCCAGTTTTAAATACCAGGGCCCAGTTTTACCAGCGCTGTCAGGCCACCTCTGAGCTCCACATCTCCTCAGTTAGAGAGAGTTTGTTCACACTCATTAAACACATCAGGATATGATTAATGGTTTTATGAATCATCAGCTCACAGAGCTGCTGCATGATGATGGTCTGGGTTTTTAAAATAATCTTTCTCCTCAAAACATTAAAATTGTTTCTCATAATCATTTTTCACAAAAACCTTATTCTCCAAAGCTCGAACAGTGAGCAGCTCTTTATATCATCATTTTAATTCTTTTCTTTAGAAGCTGACGTGGCTGTGTAAATGGTTAACGCTGAGCTGCCAGACCACCTTCACACAGCTCACAACCAAATCACACAACATCAGACTGAAACACAAACGTGTTGCATGTGTTTGTGTCACAGTTCGTTCAGTTACTGATTCACAGACTGTCACTGCTCTGCAGGCAGTTCATATACATATACATATCACACATGTCACACATATTTATAACTCAGATTTTGTACTTAAGATGCTGTATATGAGTAAATGTATTTGTCCAGTGGAGTAAACACAGTCTTTACAGGCTTATTCCTGTGGAGTCTATAATAATAATAATGATAATGATGATGATGATGAAGCCTAACTCTGCTGGACGCAGGCTCGTGGATTTCATCTCTCAGCTCATCTGCTGTCTGCATGTTGCTCTGCGGTTGCGTCACCGTTGCCACAGTCTGTCTGAAGCAATCTGCTCCCTGAAATTGGGCAGAGAAAAAAAAAAGCTGCCATGAAGATGCTCTCCGCCATTTTTCTGTTTCCACCTGTGACAGAGGACGGCTGCTGCTGCCGCCGCCGCCGAAGCCTGAGGCCTGAGGGGAGCACAGGTGTCCGTCGCTCAGGAAACCTCCTGTTGGACCGGACGGACACCTGCTGCAGTCTGACGCCCACTCTGACAGAAACACTGACTGAACACTGAGCTGCTGACACAGACTGAAGGATGAAGACATGTCGGAGTAAAGGTGATCTGACGGCAGCTTGCAGCATTATTCTGCACTTCATCACACCTAAAGCAACTTCCTGTCCAGTCCAGCAACAACTGTCCACTAACGATCCTGCTTAGTTCCAGGAACCTGTCGAAAGTTGTGGAAATACTTTCCCTCTGCACATGAAGCTGTCAGAACCTCGGCCCTGGATCTGAAGTGAAGCCGTGGATACTGAAGCGCTCTCAGCACTTCCTGTCAGCGGAGACGGAGACGCCACAGAGACGGTGGAGCAGCAGGGGGTTTTGGACGGTGCCGACAAACATCCTCAGCACGGGGCTTTGTTTGGTGGGCGCTGCTGCTCACATGGACGTGTCCTCCGGCTGTGGACGTTTGTGTTTGACAAACCTGCTCAGTGGAGACCGGAGAGTTAGTGAGTCAGCCACGGACCATCCATCTCTCCGTCTCTATCAGGAGCTCTCATCAGCTGTGAGAAGGTCTGAGTCAGCAGGTGGAAGATTTTACATGATTTCACATCACACTGACTGACTGATGGAATCAGGAGCTTCAAAATCCCAAAGTGGACAACAAGAAATATGAAAATGAGGCTGATGATTTTAACATTGATGGATCTGACTGCTGCTCTAATTAAACCCAGCAGATGTCCCATTTAAAGGTTTTTAATTTGCTTCAACACCAAAACCTAATTTATCGATGGCTTGGAGGTGTTTTCACATCATTTGTGCCTGAATATTTCTGTCTTTGGCCCAAAGCTAATCTGCTTTTTCCAGACGGAGAAACGTCAGGACACATTTCACTGTGCTGAGAGTGAAACCAGTGAGAAGCAGTAAGAGGTGACCTGCAGCGTGAAGACATGGTTTAAACAGACCAAAGGAGCGGAGCCGGGACGAAGCA
This sequence comes from Toxotes chatareus, assembly GCA_016801885.1. Taxonomy (NCBI): domain Eukaryota; kingdom Metazoa; phylum Chordata; class Actinopteri; family Toxotidae; genus Toxotes; species Toxotes chatareus. Next base: position 571,172 of record CM028886.1, on the reverse strand, counting down.
CGGGTCTGAATATCAGCTGCTCTCAGGAAACATCAGAATAAAAGACGATGTTTGGCTGGTTGAGCTGCAGTCGCCCACTGAGCGTCTTCACACCAGGTTTATCCAGAATGATGCATCTGCTGGAAACTGGATGCTTTTTAAATCACTGCTCCACAGTTTCAGCATCCTGACATCAGATTTCTGTCCGTCTGCTTTCACAACCTGTGAATCCTCAGTTTTGCTTTTGGCTGTAGTTTGAACAAACGTGTGAAACAGGTATTTCATCAGCTGTCGCCCTCCGGGACAGAAAACACCTGTCGGGTCAGCAGACAGAGTCCGAGTCACGTGACTCTGATTTATACAGAATCAAAACATAGTTTCCACACAGACCAGATTTAAAGGGAACTCTTTATAATATTATTTACAGAGACACATTTGTCCCCATGAGCAGGACAGAGGACAGGAAGCATAACTTCACTGTTATTAACATACGCTCAACTCATTTACAGCACGTGATACAACTGCAGCTACAACACTTTACTGAGTTAGACCTGAACATAGGTCGAGAAATAGAGTCTGACTCAGGGGTCTGATGGAACGAGGTGGAGGTGGAGGTGGAGGTGGTCTTGTCCTTATTTACTTCTGTTCAGAGTTAATTTTATTTTTCAGTCTGATGCTGAATGAGAGTTTAGACCTGGTTCAGGGTTCAGGCTAAGGACAGGGACAGGGAATGTATTATGTCCTCACAAAGACAGATGTACAAACGTGTGTGTGAGCTCAAACAGCAGAGACACAAACGGAGACAAACAAAAGTGTGTGACATCGTTTCAATCGTCATTAACAGTTTACTCAGGATCAATGATCTGATCAGAGATCAGCCGCAGGTCACTGATGCAGCAGTACAGTTTCTGAAGCTGACGTCTGCACACGCTTCATTTTGTCTCAGTCTGACCAGAAGTCAGGAGCGTCTGTGAGCATGAACACAAACACAGAGCGGCGAGCTCTCCATCATTAATATAAACAAATCTTTAATTGGACTTTTCAAAGACTCTTCATCAGTGTGTTTGACAGCCTGCAGCTGACGACACATTCATGAATACACAATCAGTCTCATGTCAGCTTTGTTATTCACGTGCTTCAGTCAATGAGCAGACAGAGAAAAACAAAACAAAGTAATTAGATGAAAGATGAGTTTCAGTTTGCTGGAGAAGCCTCGTCCCTCTGCTGCTGCTGCTACACCTGCTGCTGCTGCTGCTGCTACACCTGCTGCTGCTGCTGCTACTACACCTGCTGCTGCTGCTACACCTGCTGCTGCTGCTACTACTGCTGCTGCACCTGCTGCTGCTGCTGCTACACCTGCTGCTGCTGCTGCTGCTACACCTGCTGCTGCTGCTGCTACACCTGCTGCTGCTGCTGCTGCTGCTGCTGCTGCTGCTGCTGCTGCTACACCTGCTGCTGCACCTGCTGCTGCTACACCTGCTGCTGCTGCTGCTGCTGCTGCTGCTGCTGCTGCTGCTGCTGCTGCTGCTGCTGCTACACCTGCTGCTGCTGCTGCTGCTGCTACTGCTGCTGCTGCTGCTGCTGCTACACCTGCTGCTGCTGCTACACCTGCTGCTGCTACACCTGCTGCTGCTACACCTGCTGCTGCTGCTGCTGCTGCTACACCTGCTGCTGCTGCTGCTGCTACACCTGCTGCTGCTGCTGCTGCTGCTACACCTGCTGCTGCTACTCCTGCTGCTGCTGCTGCTACACCTTCTGCTGCTACACCTGCTGCTGCTGCTGCTGCTACACCTTCTGCTGCTACTCCTGCTGCTGCTGCTACTACACCTTCTGCTGCTACACCTGCTGCTGCTACTACACCTTCTGCTGCTACACCTGCTGCTGCTGCTACACCTTCTGCTGCTACACCTGCTGCTGCTGCTGCTGCTGCTGCTACACCACAGAGGAGCAGTTCTGCCTGTTGTACTGTGTTGTGTTGGTGTAGCTGCTCACTGCATAGATGGAGGACTCTCTGTGGGACCGTCGGGTCCGGACCCGGCTGAGCCCTGAACCTGTGAGGAGATTCCAGATAAAGGCCCAGTAACTGTTCAGTGTCTCTGCTCGGACACAAACCACAAGAGAAACACAAAAACATTGTTTTAAAAACCACGGAGGTGAAACAATGACTCCATCTGCTCCATTGTTGTCAGCGGAGCTGCTCGTTAGCGAAGCCATCACATGTCCTGATGATGGTAAACAATCGGTGTGGGGGCGGTGGCAGCAGTAAGGACGACGCTGGACAGAAAAACGACCCCAGCACGTGTAAAGTGAGACGGATGATTTGGTATTTCAGCGTTAACAAGCCGGAGCGATGGCGGCACGTCTTCCTGTTCGATACGCGCCAAATGACAAACGCCTGCTCATCAGGATCGTTAGCGCTGCCTCGGCCCCCGAGAGGCGGAGTGATTGATGTTGTCTCTCTGAAGACGGGGGGAAGATGGATGAAGGCCTGCGGCTCAGGGGATCTACCTGAGGAGGGGGTCGTCTTCAGGTCCTCCTCCCCCAGGCCTGAGCTGACCTTTGACCCCTGGATTGAGCGTATGCTGGAACATTCGTGCTCAGCTCCAGCCTCATTGTAATGGATGATTAATTCAGAGGAGGCTCGGCTGCGTGTTCCCTCTCAGAAATAATTCAACCAGCAGAGAAACACTCGCTCACATGTTCACGACTCTGTCGCTTTAATGGAAATTCACTGTTGGACATGAATGATTTATGATGTAATGAGAACGATGTTCATTCAGATTCCACCGTAAATAAGAAGACAAATCGAGTTTTACTTAATCAAACACCAGGCCGTGCACCTGCAGGCGGAGACGAGCAAAACAAAAGCTCCACATTTTCTCTCTTTCCGTTTTCTGTGCTTCAGTAATTCACAGCTCTCTCCTCCATCTGTTGGCGAAGCAGCACTTTGACTGACGAAGGCTGTGAGACGCTTCACCGAGCAGAGAAAGGAAGAAGATTCGTTTAAATGAAACCAAAAATAAAATATTAAAACAGCAAAACACACAAAAACTCCACAACAAGTATAAAACACACTCAGACTCAGAGTCTTAGCATGAAGACGCCCCAGGAGGACAGTCCAGCCAGATCCCTGATTGGCTGCTCCCTCTCTGATCAGTCACTGATAAATGTGATTTACTTCTCACACTAAGACGACAACTTTTCACTCTGAAGTTTGTAGAATTGAATATAGACCCTGGTCCTGGTCTGAAATGAATCCAGATCCAGGTGTCCCCCTGTGACTCACCTACATCATCAGATGTCTCTGCAATAATGAGAGCTGGGTTCTAATGTGTCCTTGATGGAGGGGAAGGTGAGAGATGGCCGGCGGGGTGTGGGTGAGGAGGAGGGGGAGGTAAAGGGGGCGACACCCCATTATTTCCAGCCTCGATGGAGCAGCTCCTGATGGACGCGGCCTCATTTTAAAGAAAGGAAGAAAAATATGATATTTTCCCTCCATCTCCTGCCCAGGTTTCGGAGGGGGAGGGGGGGGGTTGAAAATTTGAAACGCTCTGAGATCTAAAAATATTATATATAAATAAAAATATATATAATTTTATGAGGAAATGTTGTTAATGAACGTATCTGAACTTGTTTTCCACCAAAGTGTCTGATCTCACAGCATCAGCTGATAATGACATTAAACCTATTACTGCTGCCATGTTGGTGTTTGCTCAGTAACCTGCAGTGAAGCTGGGTCTGCGTCTCACTAACACACCTGGCTGAGTCCAGGTGCAGCATGTAGAACCATGACAGAGCGTGAGACCTGCAGTGCGGCTCAGGTGTGGGAGCAGATCCCTGACTGTCCTCTCTGCTTCCCTCTGGTCTGATTTTATTTTATCAGGATGAAGCACCTGCTGCCTCCAGCACCCTGAACAGAGCCGAGCGCAGACAGAGCTCCGGTGTAGTCTCCCCTCAGAGACGAGTCAATAACAACATGGAGATTCCTCTCCACCTCTGCAGCCCGCTGACACATCAGCGATTGGACCCCACCCTGCCCCAGAGTGGAGGAGGTGGGGCCGTAAATGAGTTTCACAAAGTCAAACTTTAGCTCTGCGATGTGAGAAAAAATGTTTATGTCATTAATGAGACGTCTATTTTGAGATAAGACTGAAACCGAATGATAAATCACAGCTGCTGAGTTCATTATCAACACAGATCCTCAGATCATCACGAAGAAAAGCACAAACTGAGCGTTCGTCTGGTTTTTTACTGAAGAAGAAGAAGAAGGTGAAGACGCCTCAGATCCTCAGCAGAGTGTTCAGTCAGCTGGTGGGCGGAGCCTGTTGATCAGGTAGGATCACCTGCACCTGCGTGTCAGCAGGTTGGAGCAGGTTGGTCTGTCCTGTGCTGAGGGACATGTCTCTCTGTTCTGCGTGTGTGTGCACAGACTGTGGACAGTCCGTCAGTTTCTGTGGCCCCGCCCACACCTCTCCCAGTAGATAAACAGCATCGTGTTCAGGTGTGTTTCTTTGTTTTTTGTGTTTAGTTTAATTGAGCAGTAAAAACTTTGTGTCCTCAGAGCAGAACCCATCAAACCATCACAAAGCTCCTTCCAGTCTGTTTGAATGAATCCAGTTTTTCTGTCTGAGCCTCAGGACGCTCGCGCTGCTGCTCTCACTCTTACATAACGTTATCACATGAACGTTCATCACATCCCTCTGTCTCTGCTCTCTGTTTCCCTCCCTCTCTCCGCTCCTCCTGCCAATTTATAACATAATTAGATTTTTAAAAATCTAATATTAAAATAACTTTCTTTTCCTCTCGGAGCCTCTGCTTGTTTCTCCACACTGTGTTTCATTGCTGCTGTTTTCACTTTTCTACAAATATTACAAATTATTTAATTATTCAGAAATTTCTTTGAATTAATGATAATGGTTCATCTGGAAGGAGGACTCCATCACAAAGGGAATCCTGCAGCGTGTGTGTGCGTGCGTGTGTGTGTGTGTGTGCGTGTGTGTGTGTGTGTGTGTGTGTGTGTGTGTGTGTGTGTGTGTGTGTGTGCGTGCGTGTGTGTGTGTGTGTGTGCGTGCGTGCGTGCGTGTGTGTGTGCGTGTGTGTGTGTGTGTGTGTGTGTGTGTGTGTGTGTGCGTGTGTGTGTGTGCGTGCGTGTGTGTGTGTGCGTGTGTGTGCGTGCGTGCGTGTGTGTGTCTGCGTGTGCGTGTGCGTGCGTGCGTGTGTGTGTCTGCGTGCGTGCGTGTGTGTGTCTGCGTGTGCGTGCGTGCGTGCGTGTGTGTGTCTGCGTGTGTGTGTGTGTGTGTGCGTGCGTGCGTGCGTGTGTGTGTGTGTGTGTGTGTGTGTGTGTGTGTGTGCGTGCGTGTGTGTGTGTGTGTGTGCGTGCGTGTGTGTGTGTGTGCGTGTGTGTGTGTGTGTGTGTGTGTGTCTGCGTGTGTGTGTGTGTCTGTGTGTGTGTGTGTGCGTGTGTGTGTGTGCGTGTGTGTGTGTGCTGTGTGTGTGTGTGTGTGTGTGTGTGTGTGTGTGTGTGTGTGTGTGTGTGCGTGCGTGCGTGTGTGTGTGTGCGTGTGTGTCTGTGTGTTGGCTGAATATGATAATGAGTTTCCTCTGTGGAGCAGCGAGCTGTCACTCAGCTCTGCTCTCTCATCCTGTTCCAGTCTCAGCAGCTGCCAGCAAACACAGTTCATCTTCATCTGCTGAGAGAAAATCTCTCATCAGACAGGTTTGTCTCAGTTTGACGTCTCTGCGTTTCTTTAAATGAAAAACATTTTCCCAAACTGCACCTGAAACACAGAGGACGCAGTATCACAGTGACTTATGATAATATATAACCAAATATAATAATAATAATAATAATACTGTTAAACTCAGTCAGCTGACAAACTTTTGTTTCTCAGTGTCTGTGATCTGTGTGACGTTGATAAAGACTTTTGATTTTGGGTGGAGCTTGTTGTGTTCATGTCACGGAGCTGAACGCCGGCTTCCTATTGGCTGCTCCTCATTAACCTCCTCGCTGGCTGGAGGTGCCTCCTGCACTTGTGAGCCGAGTTAATTAAAGACCTGCTGAACCTGCTTTAATTAAACAGTTTTAACGAAGCCTCGGTGGGTCAGGGTGTTTCAGAGGAACGGCAGCTGAAGGTCTCGACATTACTCAGCAGGAAAGTTTCTGCTGAATCATGTTTAGCCCTGAAAGTTTCACTTCACTGATCCAGAGTTTTCTGTAGGTCATATATTTTTGGCTACATTCATCTGTTGGTCCAGACTGAAACATCAGCAGCTGTTTGTGTGTTGACTGTGATGAACGGTGATCCAGACGTTCATGGTCCCCTGAGGATGAGCTGCACCGGCTTTGATGATCCTCTCCATTTTAACGTGGCCAATACTTTGGTTTGTACCTGCAAAACTGATCCAAGCTTCTTTGTGTTCAGTGACAATTAGTAAATGATGAATAAAGACAGAGAACATGTTTAATGTGAGAATCAACATTAACACTGTGCTAACCAGCTCAGTCAGGACCAGGTTTATCTGCTGGTAACCTGATGATGGAGGAGATAACATAACTCGGCCTCATCAGAAGCTGTGCTGCGCTTCAGAGTCTGATTAAACCCTCAGACTCTGTACGTTATTCAAGCCGCTCAGGTTTCATGTGTCACCTGTGTCTGTAATGAATATCTCAAACTGCAGCTCATTAGATTCCAATAAAACCAACGAACTCACTTTGCATTTAAGTTTAGTGACAGAGAGAAGCTGTAAAAGGCAGAAGAAGAGAACAGTTACTGGAGCTTCATCAGAGCTGCAGGGAAGAACCCGATCAGCCCAGCAGAGACATGCAGCCTCAAATATCACATTTCAACCTCAGTAATAACCAACTGACAGGAAGTCAGCTGACCTCTGCTGTTAACTGGCTGAAAGATGCTTGGTTACACAGCGAGCAGCTTCATCAGCTTTTTAAAGTGCACAAACTCTGAACCTCCTCCAGTTTTCATCGAAAATGTTCTATAGTGCATCAGAACAGCAGATTATCAGAAGCTGCAGACTGATGGGAAAATAAGGTCAGAGGGAAGGAATCAATAACTCATCCCTAATATTAAAGTAATTCAAGTCTGGAGGCTTCATGTCGGCTACAGATACAGTAACACACAGTAACACACAATAACACTCAGTAACACACAGTAACACACAATAACACTCAGTAACACACAGATAACACACAGTAACACAGATAACACACAGTAACACACAGTAACACACAGATAACACACAGTAACACACAGTAACACACAATAACACTCAGTAACACACAGTAACACACAATAACACTCAGTAACACACAGATAACACACAGTAACACAGATAACACACAGTAACACACAGATAACACACAGTAACACACAGATAACACACAGTAACACAGATAACACACAGTAACACACAGTAACACACAGATAACACACAGTAACACACAGATAACACACAGTAACACAGATAACACGCAGTAACACACAATAACACACAGTAACACACAGATGCACACAGAGACATGCGATCATGTGACTGTCTGCATCGGCTTGTTTTGTACTGAACACACTCAAACTACCAGCAGACTGAATGTAGGTCTGACTGTGAACCGTGATGCCTTCACTGACTGTTACATTTGAATGGTGATCCGACCACTGAGCTAACAAACGAAGTGACTGCATCGCACCAGTGAGCAGCAGAAGAATCAGATCTGTCTGTGTGTTCAGCCTCTGTCCTCTGAGGATCACCTGTTGTCACGTCTGAGCTGAAGGACGCAGGTCATCACCTGCAGCGTCGTCCCTCAGGTGAGCAGCTAAAGCTGAGCAGACGTTGTGTTTTCATGGATTGTGTGTTGTGGTAACTCACACTGTGACTCACACTTGATCCTCCTTTCTGCATTAACACAACCTGCGACTTTTCTTCTCACGCTGCACGGATCATGTGACCGACCACAGCACTGAAGCTGCGGTCGGTTTGGTCGAGTTGCCTCCAACATGTTCCCGCAGTGTTTCGGGTCAAACGAGTTCTCTGCTGACACTCACCGACTCTGAGCGTCTTCGTGTTTCTCGGACCCTCCGCCTCGTGTTGCGTTCGCTGTGACAGCTTCTTTATGTTCAGCCGGTGAAATCTCTCTGTGGATCTTTTGTCCCGGTGACAGAGTTAATGGCCTGTTTTCACCCGTCTCCTCCTCCTCTTGAACCCGTCACGCCTCCGAGCAGAAAGCCCAGTTGTTTAATTACTGCTGCTGCTGTTTGGGAATCACTGAGGATGTTGAGACAGATGGAAAATTCACTTCACTTCCTCCTACTCTCACAGGGTTAGACAGCAAACAGCACAGTGTAACACACTCTCACTGGGAGCGGATACATTCAAACACAATGACTCTGTCGTGTGTTGAATGTGATTCATATTCAACACTTAAAGTATTAAAGTGGTTGTTTTCTTCGCCTCCCTCCTGAAATCAGAACATCTTTAGGGACAAACTGTTTACGTTAAAGTGCTTAGAAAAACTGGAAATCTGATACAGTTCCATGGCAACTGGGCAGCACCATCTGCTGAGGAAGACAATGGGATGTGACTGAAAGCACAGGAAGCAAATCAAAGTGTGATGGAAATATTCTTAGTGAATAAATCTGACGTACAAGAAGCACGAAGAGAACTAACAAATGTCAGGTTTCCATCGTCTGAGCTTCGACCGCAGCTCTTTGAATCAGCTCCTCTTCTTCTGCAGCAGTTTAATGGCAGCGACTGAGAATCAGCTCCACCTGCTGTTTATCTCCATCCACTAATGAACCAATACTGGCGTAACGGTTGTGAAGTATCAAGCTTTAATTCACATTTTCTTGTCCGATTTTTCATAGAATTCAGTAAAACTTTGGATGGAAACCTGGGTAAAGTGAGACGAAGCACAGGTGTAACCGACAACATTAAAGGCTCAGTTCTATTTAAGCTGAGTTCACTGACCTCATGCAACACGCTCAGGCACTCAGGGGTTACTGATAAAACTTTTATTATCATCAGTTTGTCATTGTTTTGCACACAATACTGCATGTTAACACAACGAGAAGTCATGTGACTCAACACCTGGCCTCCATCTTTTCTCTCTCTGCTCAACAGAATAAAAAAGTGCCTGTAATAAATAATCAATCACTAAATTATCAATACAAAGATGTCATTGCACTGTGATATTTCTATTTATCCCAGGATCGGGACTTAGAGGACGTGGTTGGAGCGAAAGTCATCTGGACTACATTGCATAGCCTGGTGCCACTGCAGCTCGGATCAGGATGTTGAACAAAATAATGAGATCAAGGATACAAATGACTAAAATGAGTTTTCTGTCCACAGTGTCTGAGCTCAGAGACTCAGACATCCAGGAGGAGCTTGGAGTAGCTGCTCCTTCATGTTGGAGGTGGTCCAGGCATCTGATCACCTCCTTTGGGTTTCTGGGAACATCCAAATGGGACAAGAGCCCAGAAGAAATATACAGGGCGAGGAGCTTTGACACCCAGAGAGACTCCACTGCTGTTCTACCATACGAGCTAGAGAAGGGTGTCCAGGGATCTGGTTGAAGATTCTTCCTGGAAGCCTCCCTGTGGAGGTTTTTTCCCAACAGCCTTCCCAGAAGGAGATCTGCAGCAAACCCAAGGTTTCCTTTATTTTTCTAAAAGTTGCCAGGGAATTTTCCCAGATGTTGAGGGATAAGGATTTCAGGGCTACCTTACCTCACAGAAAATCGATGGATGGTTGGGTTGTGAAGCAGGATTCAAAAGTGGCATTTGAGCAAATTGTAGAATTTTAGAAAGTAGTTTGTGAACGTTTTTTTTAAACTACCACTAAATGTCTAAAAACAAACAAAAACAAGAAAAGTAGACTGAAAGAAAGTGAAGTAATTCAAACACAAAAAGATCAGGTGTTGTGGCACAATGACCAAAATCTATCACCATAATCTAGAAATCTTTCCAAAGATACTTAGGTTGTGCTTTTAAATCTACTCACACATTTTCGTTTACATGTGAACATGCTTGAGAGTAGAACAGCCCCATCAGTGGGCACATTGTAAACGTCAGTATTACTCATATTACTCACTACCAGGAAACACAAACCACAAGGACTGAGGAGTCCTGCATGGAGATTTGCATGCAAAACAACAGTTCATGCATCTGCCTCGCCTTTAGGAAAAAACAGTAGAGGATGCAGACGTCTGTGAAGGCAGCTTGCTTGTTCATGTGACAGAGAGCCAAAATGCTTAACAACATACGAACCTTACGAAATTTAGCAAAATCTCGATAAACTCTTATAAAAACAAACCAGAAGGGGGCGGGGGGACAGGGGGTCCATACATTCCTTCAGCGACTGTTTCCCCGCCTGTCATGCTGTCTGCAGGGAAGCAGCATTTGGATTGGTCAGTGTTTGTGTGCTTTTCATATCCGTTGAACACACCTGAACGTTACAATCTACTCAGCCTTTGTCGGCCCTGCATGCACAATGGATGCTAAAGGTGCTACAGTTAGCATTTTCTGACGTGGAGCTGGAGATGAGATGAATTCTTTCCTGACACCAAGTCAGGGTACTGAGTTCTTTTAATCCTGCTGTTCCTCATTTCTCATGAACGTGAGATCATAGGTAACGGGTAGTGCTGGGAGCTTGGTGACTACTTGCAGCACTAGCTGACAGTGGCTGGTGAGCTGAACACAAACATGCATCACGACGGTAGCTTATTTGCTATCAGTTAGCTAATCACTAGACAGCAAATTAGCTAGCCTGGTTGCTAGCTGGACAAAAAGTTATCACAGTTTATTCAAGGGACTCGGTTCCATGTGGTCGCTGTCGTGACCATTTCCCATCAACACCACAAACACACATCAGCTCTGGAGAGATTTACTTTGCATCAGTGGTAGATTCCACTGAAACGAATGAATTTCGGTCTGAAACGACCCTCCCAGCAGGCTTCCTGTAGCCTTGTGTCTACAGTGATCACATCAGAGTCTAAAAGAGCCATTTCCTCATGGTAAAATGCTGCGTGTAGCACCTTTAACATCCACACTAACAAAGAACAAAATACAGTAAACATTTTCCTAAGTCCAGCAGAGGTTGCTCTGTCTGGGGGCAGCCATGGTGGTGGCGCTCAGGGGCCAAATGGCCTGGAAGACTGGTACTCGCTGGGCACTTTGGGCTTGATGCCCTTGCTGTTGTAGTAGTCAACCACCTGGTTGGGCACTTCTGCAAGCACGCTCTTAGCCAGAGCAGCTGGAGACGCCTGAAGAGGAGGAGACGGAGGAAACATCAGTCGTTCTGTTCATACATCATTTCATCATAGCTCTATCTTCCAACTCTTCTGTATACGTAACATATACCTTTCATATATGCTCATAATCATACACATAATGTACTGCAGATCATGTGGTCTATACACTTTTGTTCTGTAATGAAGATGGTAGTTTTAAACCACAGACAGCAGCAGCCCGTCAGTCAGAGCTGCTCGTCTCTGCCTCGTTCTGCTGCTGTCAAATGAAAACTGCTTCCTTTTGGGGTTAAAGACAGAAACTCTCATTCATCACACAGATTAAACCCGGGAGGGGAAATATATCCAGCGTCTGTTCCAAACTGGGAAGATAAATCGCCACAGTACTGTACAGACTGTAACCTTCACTTGTTAAAGACTGAAAATTCATTTGTGAGAAATAAAAAATTTCCTGCTGAAGATGAGCTGGCAGATTGCCACCCCAGCTTCTTCTTAAAGGCTGAAAGCTAAATTCTTCACTAACGTCATACGCTCTCATCTCGTCATCCTCTTCAAATATCACGGCTTGAAACACTCTTTCTGCTCCTCTCTTCTCGGCTTATTGTTTTCCTGTTACTTTACAGTCATCCAGTTATTTTTGGGTCACACAAAGTTATATATACACACTCACAGTATCATTTTCTATCAGATTTTTCTAATTAACACACCATCTGGTGCCAGGATTTAGTTGTTTGTTTTTGTTTGTGAGCAGCAGAGGCGGTAACAACAGCCAAATGTGTTTGTAATATTCACAGGGCACTGTTCCAAACAACATTACTAAGTGCTTTACAACAAAATGACAACAGATTGAAACATGAATAAAACGCCAAACAGATAAACAAAGAGAAGTGATGATGGGAAGTGAAGCTAATGCTAATTTCCTGGATTTAAACCAAGGATGCAAACCACAGCCTCACAGTGATGTTGGTGTTCTCAACTGTTTTGTAGACAAATCTCAACTTCAGCAATATTTAGTTGGAGAAAGTTGTTAAACAACATATGAAAGACACCACAACGTACAGGCAGGTTAGGTGGATGAACCAGGTGTGAGCTGAATAATGAGACCCAGAGAAATTAGTGTTAATAAGATGATGGCCCTAAAATCAGCCTTGGGAAACTCCTCAGGCAGCAGAAATGGTTAAACATGACGAGTCTTTATTTTACAAGTTTATTTTATTAGACATGCTTTACTTCACTCACATGTTTGAAGTTGCGGAAGGGGACAAACTGGACAATGTCCCGGAGGACGGGCTCTCCTTTGGGCGATCGCAGGATCCCATCATCGCCGTCCAGCATCTGCATGTCACTGAAGTCAGCGTTCCCGACCCCAACGATGATGACAGACATGGGGAGGTGGGAGGCCTGGACGATGGCCTCCCTTGTGTCAGCCATGTCGGTGATGACGCCGTCCGTCAGGATCAGCAGGATGAAGTATTGCTGGAAGAGTGAATATCAAGAAGTTCACTCTTCAGTCACTTGGTAGATCTAAGTCCAGTTCTGTCTCAGGCCTCTTTCAAGACTGGCAGTGGCAGTGTTTTGTTGTCTGTCCTAAAACTTTCAGGAAGCGCTGAGGACCATAAACTAACCCCTGTTATGTATACATGTATTTCCTTTAGTCTGTCATCTTCCATTTGTGAGAGGCAGCCAGCAGCAGGCTGTGGTTTGATCAAGCAGCTTAGGAATGAATTAGTCTGCTCTCACCATGGCCTCTTTGGTGTGGACCTCCTGTGAGGCGGAGTTGGCGACCTTCTGGATGATGGGGGCGATGTTGGTGGGACCGTAGAGCTGCAGCTTGGGGAGGCAGGCCTGGTAGGCCTCCACCACACCCTGGATACCTGACAGGACACAGACACTGAAATCTCACTCAGTGTCAGGAGGTGCAGGCACCACACTGTGCTTTTCTACATAAAAATAACCAGGAGAGATAAAATGTTCCACCAGAGATTTGTTAGTGAATCCAGGAGACTGGGAACTGGATCCCAGATTGGACTCTGGCTATCAGAGCTGATCCCTGGAGAGAAGCATAGTAAAACCAACACGAGACACGAGCAATGAGAGGACGATTCAGAAAACTCCAGAGGACAAGTTCACTCTGTCTCTCTGTGTTCAGAGGCGTCCCAGCATGCTCGGTGATGCGATTTAATGTCTGAAGGTCACTGAGAACACCACCTCCTTTACACACACACACACACATACACTCAGCCTTAATTAAGAGTGTTGGCACTGAAGTGTCTGTCTGAGCTGATCAGTGACCTTTATGTCTGTGGAGCCATCAGCTGATCAGACCTCAGCTCTGATCAATACGATTGATACAGAGGCAGTGATCAGGAGGGAAGCAGGAGGAATGAGGAGTGTTCTGTTTCTGAACATGTTTACATTTCTATAAATGTTTAATGAATTTGAATGATAAAAAACTTTTATTAAAATTGGAATCGTAATAAATCTGGTCAGGCAGGAAAAGACTGTTGCTCGTTCATTTCTGCCTGAGGTGGAAAGTTACGCTCAAACATCGAAAGTATGAGTTTCATCACTTTGATTGAATAAAATATGAAATATTAAACAGTAAAGTGACGGAAGCAGTAAGAAACATTCTGAATGTGAATTAGCATTTTAATAATATATCAAACAAAAAAAGCCTCGTCTTCATAACAACACCACAGTTTCTCTGCGGTCTGGTTTGTTGAGTTCTGAGGTTTTAGGTGTTGAACTGTTTTTTCACCCAATAAAAATCGGAAACGCCCACATTTTCTCTCAGGTCACCAAACTGTGGAGATCTGGGGACAGAGTGTTTTACAGTGTGAAAATATCAGCTGCTGCTTCCCACAGAACGCCAACTAATGGGCGTCCAGGTGTTTTTATTTTGTCACTTTTTCTTTTTAGAAAAACAGTTTACATTAGCAGACACCTGCTCATTTTCTAATGTTTTAAAGTGGTAACAGATTGTTTTCAAGCTGGAACATACGGAGAATGAACTGAGAGCTGAGGTTTGCAGGAAGATGTCTCTTTTCCTTGGAAGAAACGAAATGAGTTTCTGTACCTGAGCAGGACTCACCTGAGAAGCTGTCATTAGAGGCTTCAGATCGATGGAGCTGCTTCGACCTGCAGCCTCGTCATCGAACCGCATCTCAGTTTCCTCCGCACTCGGACTTCTGAGGCTCACTATCACATATTTGAGCCATTCTCTTATTTTTCAAAGAGAGCAGGAAATCAAAGCACCTACCTGCACACTCCGGGTTCTCCTCATTAAAATTCACACCGCAAAGTCGTGAGAGACCTGGAGAAGAGGGGTGAGGATGGGGGGGGGGGGGTAGGTACAGGAACAGGAAGCCTGTTTGATCTCTGCATAAACAAAATAAAGCCACAGAAAGTTCTCTCTCTTCTTCTCTTCACCTTCACCCCTCTTCTCTCCCTCTCCCTCCCCCACAGGTGAAGCTGGACACTGAGCTGTACATCACATCGTTCACTCAGTGACTGATGCTGCATTCACTTCACACTGGAAAAACCAAAGCCAGGGTTTGAATGTGTCACTTCAAACTGACCTCAGACCAGTGTACACACAGCTTCCTACAGATGTCTGCAGCTGATTTGAGGAGCAGATGAAACGCTGAAGTAAAACACAGATTTTTCATGTGTACTGTGGTGATTGTTATTTCTGAAATCTGAGGCTCATAAGCTTCATTTTAAATCAATAAACAACAGTCTGAGTTTCTGAATCACTGCAGGTCATCGCTTCTCATCGGATCTTACTGCTGCTTTGTCAGCTGTGTTTCAGTGTGAGAGCTATGAATCAATCATTGATCATCTTTCAGATGTGTGATTGAGAGATCACTGCGCTGACGGTTTACACACAGGACGAGTTTACAGTGTGGCCACTATAAATATCCAAAGCTGTGAGTAATGACAGCTGCTCAGTGATACCACACAGTCTGTACAACTGCTCCTCTTCCTCCTCCTCTTCTCTCTCTCTCTTCACACTGACAGGTCTGATGGGAGGCGGAGCAGGTATCAGCATTCAAACAGATGTTTTTACTTCCGTGTGTGTGTGTGTGTGTGTGTGACTGTATAAAACAGAATCAGACGTGCACATGTATCGGTTATAAGAATGGTATGAATGTAATGGCTATAAATCTGTTATAAATGTGATGATGATGAAAATGCTGTAACTCATCGCCTGGTTAATTCAAGGTTATAACAAACTTACTTCATTTTAATTTCCTGTAAAATTGTTGTTAATTCTTTGTTTTATTAAAAACAGGATTAGAAGGAGTTAAAGATGTGCTGTGATTTGCAGATCGGGGTCATTGTAATCCATTGCTCTGTGTTTGATTGCAAAAGTCTCACGCGGCCAGCGGAGGGGGACGTGCAGCTCGCGCTCATTCATCACAACACGGAAGTCGTTCCTGTTATCCTCCGCTTTTACAGGTAAGAGTGAAGGTTTCAGCAGGTATAATAGTGTATATCATTGTGAGGAATCGGTAGGCAGTAATGTAGAATGTGTAAGATTATATAACGTCTGCTAAATGTAAATCGTTGTTGTTAGCCTGTTTGCTAGCAGTGTCAGTGCGGACCGCGGTAGCAACATGACGCCCGCTTTATATGTCGGTGTTTCTCTAGTTTCGATTTTTTTTTTTAATGACAGCTTGGCGTTATTTTTCACAGTTCTGTAATCACGTTAAAAAGTTGTTTGTGGAAAATTCATCACAACACGGAGCGCGACTGAAGCTACATCGCGTCTGTGTTGCTCCTCTTATCCTCGGCTTTTACAGGCGCGCAGCACGCGCAGCTTTATGAATCTAATTAAACAGAGAATATGTTGAGTTTTAGTTATGAATCCTCACAGAGTTTCCACGTGGCTAAAGTTGTTCCAGTAAATTGTCTGTGAAGTGTAGATGGAAGCTGCTAATATAGATGATTAGCTCGCTGTCCTGCTAGCTGCCGTTAGCTGAGCTGCAGGAGCAGACGTGTGGTCATGTCTGTGAGTGAGATGAGGAGGAGGCTGGAGCAGGAAACTGATCTGTGCAGACGCAGACACCTGATGGTATTCTGTCGATCTAATGCAAAGCTAGGGGGCGCCACTGTGAAACAGAAAATGTGGATTTCTCTCTTTTGGTTTCTGATTTCTTCTAAAAGGAAAATACACAGGACAGGTGATGTACAGAGCAGATATGAAGCTGGAGCTAAAAACATGACATGCTAACATTAGCCACCATAAGCTAAAGGAGACGCTGGACCAAGACAAGCTGTAGTCTGAGGAATTCAACAACTGTTCAACTTCTAAGAGGAAGTTTTACCTGAAACTCAACTGGAGACTGAAACTATTTTTAAGTTTTTAGACACTTGAATGAAGATAATTTTAGAACATGATGTGAATGCAGCATCAGACAGGCAGCCGCTGGGCACCGCATGGCATCATGGGAAGGGAACTGAAGGGGTATGGTTCAGCCAGCAGCACCCTGAGGCGAAGAGGAGGAGGCGGGCTGGTAATCACCGGCATCTGACCGGGTTCGCCTCACCTCTCCAGGCTTCCTCCACTGACAGAGGGCATGCTGGGAGGAATGGCGAGCAGAGCAGTTAAATTACCTTGTAGTCAGGGGGGATCTGAGCGCCGAAGCCAAAGGCCGGGAACATTTTGTCACTGGAAGAAAAAAAAAAGGTGATAAGTCTGCAGGTAAAAATGGAAAAGAGAGGCTGCAGGAGGTTTGTGATTGGCTGTCAGCGGGCGTTAACAAGCTCATTCAGACTGCTGCTACTTCAACACAAAGCAAAGAAATTACTCCTGATTGGCTGTGGGAGTGTCTGTGAAGCTGAGTGATTACTTCCTGCTCCGCTGATCCAGACACAACGGAGAGAAGGGAAGAAGAGTGATAGAACAAAAATACATGAGGAAGAGGAGGAAGAGGAAAACCACAGTCTGGAGCTGTTTCTTAGTTGAAATTTTGCAGTTTATCTTCTGCTGAGTCTTAATGTTCCTGACAGGTTGTGGGTTTGTGCAGAAGTCAGTCAGTCAGTGTGTGTTTGGATGCAGATCTGGATCCAGCTGCACGTGAACCTGTATGAAATAACACATTTAGGACTGTGCAGCCTCCGTGCTCACTCTGTATGAGTCTGTCTGAGTGTTCACAGTCTCAAACTTCACTGACATCTGCAGAAGATCTGAGAGGTTTAAACTTCAGGTTCTCTCAGGAACCGAGAACAAGCTTTATAGAACTTTATCGTAAACAGCCTGTGTGAGACAGAAAGTGAAGCCCGGAGACTGAAAGAAGGAAACTGAAGGAGACAAAAATGAGACATGTTCGATATGAATTCAGAGAGCAGCACTCTGACATCTGGAGTTTGACTCATTTTCCTTCATCATTTCTTCTGAATAAAACATTTAGTCAGTACTGGAACAGAAGACGGTGAGAATACAGCGATCTGATTGGCTGCTGAGTAGGACCCACCTGTCGTAGTCCTGGCAGATCTCTCCCACTGCCACCAGAGCCTTCAGGTACTCGTTGGGTTGGTACGGGTGGATGTAGTGCAGAGAGCAGCTGTTACGAGGATCTCCGTTAGAGGCCGTGAAGTCGATGGCTACCTGGAGAGACGACGACCAATCAGAGAGGAGAACCAGTCACAGACAGCAACCAATAAGAGACCAGATCACACAGATCACAGAGAACAGCTGAGAGAACCTTTCACATTTTCAGATGTCTGAGTTGTTTTCAGCTTCACCACATTTTCACTTTCAGATTTCTTCTGTTTGCTGTGGCTCAGTTTCTGCTGATCAGCTGCTGCTTTTTCTACTGTCTCTCACAGTGTCTCAGTCTGTGGCACATTACAGCTGTATGTTGTGTATTTTTACACTAAAGGTGATTAAACATTTACAGTGAATGGAGATGAATCCAAATCCACTTCAGGAAAGCTGGATGTGGAACATCAGTGTGTGGAGGGAGTCTCTGGCTCTGTAAGGAGAGAAACGTCTTCTCCACTCAGTCGACTCTGAACTTAAACAGCCTGCAGTCTGATTTCACACAGACGGAGTTTCCTCTGGAGACGACCTGAACAAACAAACAGCTGATTCGACACACCGCCGCAGAGAAAAACTCTCTGCAGCTTCTTCTTCAGTTCTTCATGCTGAGTGAGTCCGGACCCTCCTGGGCTCTGAATCCTCCCCACGTGATTCCACGTGTTCCTGAGCACCTCTGAGAAAAGGATCGTTTTCTCCTGACTGATGCAACATTTAAACATTTAAAGGACGAGCGGAGGAGACGTTAAAGATCAGGTCGGTTTTAAAACGTTTTCTGTGTCCCTGTGTCTCTGGACTGAGTCTGGCACCGCAGACCAGATCTGCTGTGTCCTGCTGCTCAGGTCTGGACTGTCCTTCAGGAGACAGGGACCAGCAGGACTTCCTGGGTTGATTCTGTATTTTAATAAAAGGCATCAGCACTCACTCGCGCTCTGAAGGAAGCAGAGACACGTGTGCATGGAAATAATGAGGAAAATGAAGAGCTGCGTACCGTTTCCTGTCAGTCAGAGCTCCGAGGAAACTTCACACTCAAAGTCTGAAACTACAGGAGAACTTTGGTTCCCAGCCCGGTGCACGATCAGATTGGTTTAACTGGTCGGACCCCTGTGAGAGCTGCTGGTTTTAACTGGGACACTGAGGCTGCTGAGCGCGTCGCCAAGGTAACTGTTTCCATGGTGACGTCAGAGATACTGAGAACACAGGCCATGTTTTCTCCTGACAAAACGTGAAGCAGGACGATGACCTGAATATGACCTGTGTGCGTGTGTGTGTGTGTGTGTGTGTGTCCTCACTGTAAACTGGATCTGACAGCCTCCCATGATGTAATCCAGGAAGGAGTGCATCTTGATGATCTGCAGATAAAAAAAACATTAATATTTGAAGGCTGTTCAGACAGAGCCCTGATCAGCTGTTTGTTTATCAGCTGACTGATAACATCCAATCACATTCATTCAGGTGTGAACCTGACTCTGCTGGACCTCTTCACCTGTCAGAGGTTTCACCTGAACACCTGTTTCTCAGCTTAAAGGACCATGTCCCCAGTTTTGCACAAGAAGATCAGTTGACTGGTCATGCGGTCAGTTGACACGTGTGACGTGTGACGTGTGGTTACCTGTGACGGACTATTTCAGCGTCTCTGCCTACAGTTTCTCACCCAAACAGGAAAACGTGAAAGCGAAGGAGTCTGATTCATTACACAGAGTCCTGCTGATTACACATGTTGAAATGGGTTAATTATCATGTGCAGATCTCACACTCAGGAGTTCAGCTGACAAGATGTCGGGTTGTTTACTGAGCTCGTTCCCAGCATGCACTGAGCTGTGAACAGCAGTTTTCTTTTTTCTTCTGGTCTAAATATTAGGGACTGTAAAGGCACTGTGATTTGGGGCTGTTTAAATCATTTCCTGTCGACATACAGTACGAGCAGGACGTTTGACTGTGGAATAAGAGTCAGAACAGGCCCAGCAGATCACGTGACCTTGAGACCACTATCTAAGGCACTGAAAAGATGAACGGGGGCCCTGCCTGTGCTCGGGGCCCCTGCCTCTCTGACTGTGGCCCTGCTGCTCTGACAGAATGGGATCAGAGTGAATCTTTGTCTCTGAGAGCCATGAAACTACCTGCAGCTGGATTATCATTAAGCATCAGCTGATGTAAGGAGGGCAGAGCCACGGCTGAGGATGGATGGAGTGCACTTCGTTAGTGATCGACCTGCAGACCTCGTTCTCATTCTGTCATCTCAGCACTAACTCCGCTGCTGCTCCTGAAAAAACATTTCACACTCACACTCCTCATCCATCGAGTGTGAATGATCTCGCAGCCGTCAGAGCGGCGCAGTAATTTGTTTCCGTGTTGTGCTACACCTCATCCTGCGTCGCTCTTTTCAGACGGCCGTTAACTGGCTTTGAAGCGGAAACTCTTCACGCGTCGAGTGTCATCGGGCTAAATGTTATCTGGCTTTCAATCGGCGGCAAGATTCCCTAGACTCCCCTCGCTCGGCGTCTGAGCGTCGTTCAGCATCGTCTGGCAGGAAATGTCAGGTTAGTCAGGCTGCTCAGCGCTACATAATTGGTTCCTCTAACAGCCTGTCAGCCAGACGCCAGCATCAGCCCCCAGAAAAACAAGAAGAGCACGGAGGAAAAGCTTCACCTCTACTGGAAAAAGGAGGTTTGTCAGGCTTTGGTTTATGTTTAAAACCCAGATTTAAAGCATTAAAAAGACACGAACGTGTCCGTCACCTTGCACTGGTTCAGAATCACAATCCCAGAGTTCTTGTAGTTCTTCTTCTTGACTTTGTATTTGGGATTAATGCATGGCCACTGCACCTGCAACACACAAACAGCTGATTGTACTCAGGCCCTCAGCCTCAGAAACAAACATCTTAGGGAACAGCACAGTAAGGTCAGGAACAGGTTGGTACAGCATGAACGTAAAGGTGGAGGAACAAAGGCTGGATCCACACCCACAGACAGGTCTACAGGAAGACGGAGCAGAGAGGTCTGTTGTGGCACTCGTTCATGGAAAGATGAAAACATGAATGATTTTCAAACATTTAAAAAAATCCTTCATTTCAGGCCCAAAGAGGCTTCGCTGTCTGAGGCTGCTGTCAAAGGGTCAGAGCAGCAGGAAGATGAGCTGATGGAAGGAGCTGCAGTCGACGCGTCAGTCACTTTAACTTACTGTGTTTTTTCCACTGTTTATTTTAATTATTTTCACCGTCAGAAGCTGGAGACAAACAACATCTCGTTTCAGCCTGTGTATTTTTGTAAATACCACAGAAATCTTGGAATCCTGAATCGAACGATGGAAACATGGAGAACGTGGTGGAGAACGTGGTGGAGAACCTGACGTTCCTGTCACTCTGATGTGTTGATGTGAGGAAGGTTCAGCCTCCTGATGTTTCCTCTCTTCATGCTTCATGTTCGTCAGCCGGAGAAAAGGAGAAACCTTCTGCTTTAGTTTTTCATGCACCAACTGAAAAAGCAGAATGAAAACAGGTGGAAAGAACAGAGGGAACAGCAGGTTCCACAGATTCACAAACTCAGTCAGGCCTCGCACACCTGTGCTCACCTGTGCATGCCACCTAACTGAATGGAAAGTGGGACAAAGATGATGCAGAGTTGTGAGTCACATGCTCCGTTTCATTATCATCATGGTTTCTGCTGCTCTCAGCTCTGGACTGGTTCTCCTCTTATTTAGCAGACAGGTATTCCATGTTGTTTTTGTTCAGCATGAAAAACCACCGGGACCTGCGCCATTTACCCGCTGCATGTTACCCATGGGGCAGATAATCCATCACCACCACACAACCCTCCACAGCCACGAGGACAACGTACGGCTGTAGCTGTCCTCTACCTGGCTTCACTACACAGGTGATGTAAAAGGCTGAATGTCTCACACCTTCTGTTCTAATCATTGTCCCTGAACACATCACAGAGGAATTACAGCCGCTTCTCACCCCTCACCCCCTCACCCCTTAGTTTAATACTGTAATACTAAACCAACAATATGAATATAGTGACCAGAGTTTACAGTGGCGTTAGTTATTTTCCACAGTGAAGTGAAGCTTCCTGAACCTGCCTGTGGACACAGAGGCCTCCGAGCAGGAGACGATCCTTCAGCCCAAACAAGGCCGCTGAGGATTCACTCTGACTCCATTACATGAGACCGTGGAGGCCAGGTGACACTCAGCAGCTCCGACTCTATTTGCGTCCGGAGAGATGGATGGATGCGGGAGGATGGAGGAGGATGAACGGAGAGCTCTCTGCTCTCTGGAGGCTTCAGCTCAGAGGGATTGTGGTTTCGGCGTTGCCGGCCGGGAGCAGCCTGTCAGCTGTGGAAGGAGGCCAATGAATAAAAGCTGCACGGAGGAGGAGAGGGGAGGTTTCCCAGCAGGACTCCACGCACCGCCCTCACTGCTTCCTGTGGAGGGGGTGACGCTGCTCTCCTCCTCTGCTGGAGAACGGCAGGATGAAGAGGAGTTTCCAGCCTGGTCCGATCAGATTAAACAGTAGCTGGGATCAGTGAAACACAGAGACCTCAGTTAGAAAGGAGCTCATCTTCACAGTGAGGAGAATAAACTGAGCAGCAGGTACATTAATGGCTTCACTCGTCATGTTCGAGTGTTTCCAGCCTCCTCGTGCAGAGGATGGATTTTATTTCCTTCTTCCTGAGTGAAGGAGGCAAAGCTCTCAGAAGGTGGACGGGTTAATGAAACCTGTGGTGTCTTTCATTACACTGGAAACATTCGTCTCATCGCTGATAATGAGACAGCTGAGAGAGACAGAGCAGCTCTGCTGAGGAATCCACAACTCTCAGACTCTGTGTGTCCTCAGACTGTGTGTGTGTGTGTGTGTGTGTCCTCAGCTGTGTGTGTGTGTGTCCCCTCAGGCTGTGTGTTGTCGTCTTCAGGGAATTTCCTGAGAAAACACAACCTGAGCATTTGGAAACAGCAGTGTAAACGGACGGGAGCATTTTAATTAGTGGCTGCTTCATGTCCGTCCAATAGCATTTCCTTTGGACAGCTGTGTCTTCATTAGCTCTGTCTCTGCCGCCGCCGTCCAGGGTAATTACATCACACCGTCTGTCTAAATAAACCCTTCAGCGTTATGGCCCCAAAGCTGCATGTTTAAAGGGCAGTATCGCTGCTAATTGGCACTTTCACGGAACCTGGAGCTGAAGGACCAAACGGAGATCAGGTGGTTTCTGGTTAAGCTTCTGCGGAGGTCAAACACCTGAGGAGCTTTCACTGCTGCTGATCTCTGACCAGTCTGAGCAGAAGATGAGATTCTGGTAAATGTTACAGAGCGATAAATCGCATGGCCGTGGTTAAAAGAAGCAAACTGGTTAAAGGTTCCACCCCGAGCTCCCAACAACCAGCTGCCACAGCGGCTCAGAGGACTGAGGTCCAAAAGCAAGGCAGGACGGATCAGCTGCTGTTTGACAACATGTGAGACACAATGACTGAGACGCTTCTGAAATACAACCTGCCAGCCGCCATGTTTCCTCCTGTGTGTCAGCGTGTCACTCAGTCTGACTCTCCTCAGCCATTAAACTGATTGTGAGGCAGAGTGAGCAGATTCCCAGATCAACAAACACAACAACACAACAATCACACAAAAGCTTTGAACAAGTTCGTGTAATACAAACTGAATCTGCTGCATCTGTTCAAAAACTTTCAAACCTTCATCAGTCACATGGAGGATTTTCATCCACGAGGAATCCTGAGAGGAAAACACGAGGAAAAGCTGCTGTCCTGAAGCATGAACGCTGAAGAGAGGAAAGGTCACGTCCTCCATCACGTCCTCCATCACATTCTCCATCACGTCCTCCATCACGTCCTCCTCTGTCTGACCATGTCCTGACAGCTCATTTCAGAGTGTGGTTCAGTCTGAACACACTTCTTGCACAGCGATCGACCACATCATCACCTGAGCCTGATCTTACACCCACACAGCACCTGAAGGACAAACCGTGGGTGGACCGTGAGTGATGGAACAAAATGGCGGGAGCTCAGTGAGTCTCCGTCCTGACCTGTCTTCCATCGATGGCTCCTCTCATCTCTTTGAACGTGGCCTCAAATTCACCGATGTAGTCGTGTTTCCCGTTGGAGTCCCAGTCCCACACGGTGCACTGAGTGGACAAAAAACAGAAACACCTCAGGAAACCATGAGCCGAAATCACATGATCAAAAACACTTTTACATTAAAACAGAACAATGTGACGCTGATTGTAACATGTTAAACACGTGTGGCGGCAGCGTGTGGTGGGCAGCGTGTGGCGGCAGCGTGTGGTTTGGCGGCAGCGTGTGGCGTGGCGGCAGCGTGTGGTTTGGTGGCAGCGTGTGGCGTGGCGTGACTGTTCTTTGGTATTAACATGAAATGTCACTACATCACTTCTGTTGATATGAAATAAAAATGAAAATATGTCGAAGCTGAGTTAAACTACACTGCAGGAGCCTCTGTCCACGTGATGAGTCCTCCCACTGGAACCAGTGGACAGCTCTGACTGGCAACACTGGGACCAGTTCCAGCAACAGAGAGGGAATAAATCACAGGGAGGACTGAATCCAGGACAGTTTGACAGAGCTCATGAAAAATAGATCGGAGGACGTGAAGAAGAACGTCTGACAGTGTCAGAGCGAGAGAGGAAGACCACGATCTCATGAATTTACACAAGGCACGCACACACACAGGCACACACACACACACAGCCTCATGCTCCAGCTCTCAACAGCCTGGTGATTCTGTTTTCATATATTCATGCAGGAGTTTCACTGAGCAAGTGAGCTTTACTGTGTGTGTGTGTGTGTGTGTGTGTGTGTGTGTTTGCCACGTTTCTTGTTAGATTGTGCGTAAACAAGAAAGAAGTAAATTTAAGATGTGATGTTCAGATAAAACGTTGATCCTGTTTTGGACCTGAGCAACACACAGACACACACACACACACACACAGAAACACACACATACACACACACACCTGAGTGTGACAGCAGCTCGTCTCTTCTTCTCTGTGTTAATCTTCCTCCACAGTCTCACAGTCATATAAACTTCAGCTGAGGTAAAGAAGGAACTCAGGACGAGGACGGAGGACGGTGGCTTTTGTCCTCCACCTCTTACAGCAGCTCCGTCACTTTATGTGGATGCTGGATCTGACCTGTGTCTCTACAGTGACTCTGAGGCTTCAGGTTTCATCGCGTTTCCTTACAGAAGCAGTTTGTTCTCAATCCTCAGACAGAAACGTTTTCAGGTGTCAGAGTGATGAAGAGGAGGAGAGATGAAGGAGCTTTACATGTGAGTGCTGCTTCTCTGCTCCGCTCGCTTGTTAAGGTCAACAGGAGTCAAGTGGGCGAGCAAGCCAGTTAGATGAGAGGGAAGATCTGTAACTGTGTGTGTGTGTGTGTGTGTGTGTCCTTCCCTCCTCATTAAAGTGAACACAGCAGCAGCGATGCTGTTTAAACCCTCTGCTCTTCTTCTTCTTCTTCTTCACACAGGTTTAAAGAGACAAACTGAGTCGCGGCAGCTTCTCATTGGCTGCCTGAGTTTAATGAGCTCTCACTCGACTCGGAGTCAGAGACGCGTGAAACCAAAGCAGTGAGTTCACTCTGCCACAGTAAACCTGAGCCCTGGACTTCATCCCGAGGTGCAGTCAGTCCCTCAGGACTCTGAGTGACCTCGTCCACGTCCATCGTGACCTCGTCAAAAACCTTCGCATCACCGCAGGCGTTTTAGTTTGAAAGTTCCCTCCTCCATGATGGATGGCAGCAGATGTGACGCAGCAGCGTTCACAAACAGGAAACATTCACCCTGAAGCAGAACAATCCAGCCTCCTCCATACTCTGATTACAGATATTAATCACGTCTGCTTCTCCTTCTCCTTCTTCTTCTCCTTCTTCTTCTTCTTCTCCTCCCTCTGGATCAGCTTTCACAGCATCAGTGTTCTGCACTACGTGACGTGTAAACCTGTGAGGTTCAGGATCTGCTCTGGGATCAGTGTGTGCAGATGTAAAACCCTTCAGCCCTGCTGCCGATCGCTGACCCTCAAACCTCAGCTCTGTGTGCCGACAGGGGGCCCAGCCTCTGGCCCCTGGGCTGATTGAAGGGCCAGGTAATGAATAAGGGACAGGACGGACGATGAGCGTGTGTCTCTGTGACAAACAGTCACACCTGAGCAGGATAAATGTGTTTTTCATGTTGTGTAAACGTTCTGAGACGGTTGGACGGCTGGAGTTTAAATGAAAGCAAACAGGGGGACAGCTGCAGATCCACAGAGACTGAATGACAGAGACAGATTCCCCCTGCAGGACCTGTCTCACCTGTTCACAGAGAGCCAAGAACACCTTAACGCCCAATCAGACGCCCACATTTAGACTGGAGCCACAGCATCATCGACTGACACAAGAGACGTGTGTGTGTCTGTGTGTCTGTGTGTGTGTGTGTGTACCTGCAGCTTGCGTTCATGGTCTCCGCTGCAGAGCGAGTTGAGTGAGACCTTGAAGGTTTTCCACACCGGATTGAGATTATTCATAACAGTCTGACAGAGAGAGACAAACACACACGCTGCGTGACTTTCTTTACGTCGCTGAAATCACGTTGTGTTGTCGTGTTACGTGTTTGGTACAGTGTGTGTTTGTACCTCAGTTCTGTAGACCAGCTGCAGCGTGGCGTCGTCGTTCAGCCTGTAGATCTCCAGGAACGGGTCCGATTTACTGAAGAAGTCCTGAACACCAGATATTTATTCCATGAACATGTCTGCGCATGTGCATGCATCTACAGAGTGACAGCAGAGTTACACACACACACAGCTGTTACCTTATCGTCCAGTTTCCTGGCGCTGAAGGAGAGTTCGATGTAGTCGCTGTTCCCGTCAGCTCCTCCGCTGTGATCTGAGAACACACACACACACACTTCCCTTTGATTAGAGGCTCATTATGAAGCGAGGACAGAATCATTAAGTCGACAATAAGCTCTGAATATTCAGATCAGACTCACTGAGAACAAACAACACAACCTGCTCAGGGACGTGACTCCAGTCCAAACACTGCTCACTGTCCCCAGAGTCAGTGCACAAGGCTGAAAGTTCTCAGTGAGGAGAGAAGGTTAGAAACTGCTCTCAGGCAGGTGAACTGATGTTTATGTCCCTGTGTCCCTCTGTGTTCTCAGCTCTGAAATCAGCTCTGTCTCCCAGAAATTCAGTTCCTGTGCAACTAAACTGGAACTTCATCAGCTGAAGGAGGGAATCAATCACTTTAACACAGATGACACGTCGTTCATTTTCCTGCTGTGTTTCCATTTACGTCTGACTGTGGTGACGGATGATGATGGAGAACAGCTGATCTCAGATCAGACGCCCGCAGGCCGTGATACAACATGGTGTCACTTTACAGATGGAGACGATCAACGTAAACATCTTCAGTTTGTGTTTGTGAAGAACAGAGTTCATCATCATCATCATCGAGAGAGAGAAGAGACCTGAGGGAGAAAAACCACAGAAGAAAGAAAGAAGGAAAGAAAGGAAAAGGAGGGAATAATGGAAAGAAGGATTGCAAGAAGGAAGAAAATGAGGAAGGAAGCGAGAAGAATGAAAAAGGCAGAGAAGGAAGGAAATTAACTGAGAAAATGAAAGAAAAATGTGAGAGAAGAAAGAGTGAATGAACAAAAGAAGAATGGAAGGAAAAGAACAAAATTTAGAAAAGGGAAGAAAGGAAAGGATCTGAAGGAAAAATGATGAAAGGCAAAACAAAGAAAAAGACCAAAGGATGGGGAAAAGCTTTGATTCTGTAACTGGAGCAGCTTCCTTTTCAGAAATCCTTTCAAAATAAATCCTCCTGAACCGTTTCACGTGTCCACAGTGTGAAGACGAACATCAGAGCGAGTGAAGCTCAGAGGGATTTTCCAGCTGTGACGGCTCAGAGGGTCGGAGTCCTACAGCCGAAAATCCCGGGCTGCGTCCGATGGAGGGTTTAACGTTTGCTTTTAACGTCTGAGACTCACAGAGTGCAAACAACACACAACAGAAGACAAACAAAGACAAACAGGAAAACAAATGATCCCTCACTGGCTTCCCACCCTCCAACACACTGTTTGACAGAGCACCTGACCCGGCTGCAAGTCCCACCCCCCCAAACATCATCATGGTGATTCTGATGAGTCACTGATGCATTGTGGGAAAGTCTGGATCAAAAGTAAATAAAGGGTTGATGAAGCAGTGAAGGGGTGACAGGGTGAAGCTCACCGTGATGATGACTTTTCCCACGGTGCCTCCTGGTCTGAGCAGAGCTTTGGACAGTTTCCTCTGAGAGACAATCTGAATAAACGCACACACACACACACACACACAAACACACACACACACACAGTTAATGGACTGGATTTATATTGTGTTTTTTTAGTCTCACTCAAAGTGTCTCGCCCACTGATGGACAGGTGGACTGGAGGAGCTGGGGATCGAACCACTGATATAAACGCTGCATCTTCCTCTGGGGCTCTTCTCTATATGAACTAGAATGAGTGAGAGTGAAGACATTTTGGACATTCTTCAGAAAGATATAAATTTGTTGCATGAGGACATTTTGGACAGTGAAGCATTATTGGAACGTGAGGA
This sequence comes from Toxotes chatareus, assembly GCA_016801885.1. Taxonomy (NCBI): domain Eukaryota; kingdom Metazoa; phylum Chordata; class Actinopteri; family Toxotidae; genus Toxotes; species Toxotes chatareus. The sequence continues at coordinate 542,790 of CM028886.1, read as the reverse complement.
CGTTTTGGAGTATGAGACGTCTCTGTGATGTTTGGAAAGTCTGAACATGTGAGAAATGTGAGGAACATTTTCAGTTTTACAGTTTGATGTTTAGTCTTTTTGGAAAGTTTAAGGCTCAGACTTGGTTTTGGATTTGGACTTGTGTATTGTCTCAGTGTCGGTCCTCATGGGTTTGGAAGGATGGACACGCTTGTATGGGGACAGGAAGCTCAGCTTCTCCAGGCTCCTCTAACTCTCCATGGCTCTGTCAGCCATCTGGCAGGGATAAAGACGAGGAAGAGGAGCAGGAGGAAGCCTGTCCCGACTCCAACCGTCAGCTGAGCTGATTGTTTCATCACAAACTCGGCCGTTGTCTCCTCGTCTTCAGCTCCGCGTGTCAAAACGGTTTCTCCCTCCACAGGAAACTGAAACAGTCGCCAGCTTCGCTCCATCACACCGAGGCTGGTGCAGCCTGTTAAAGCATTTACAATCTGTTGTTTAGGTTTATTTATTCGTGAAAGGGTCTTTGAACACGTCAGAGGGAACAAATGACTGACTACTGTCTCCTCCAGGATCCAAATCCACAACGGATCAAGACCGCAGGGATCCTCGGGAGACCTTCGGTCTTTGTCCGTCTTGTCCTGGTCCCGGGATTTGAGCTCAGACTCACCTGTCCCAGCGTGCACTCCACTGATCCCAGGAAGTCGGCCTCCTTCAGGCCGTTGTGGCTGCTGTTGATGTCGTACAGCTCGAAGCGCAGACGCTGCACCTCTTCAAAATAAAAGTCCAGCGTGAACACCTTGGAGTAGGTGGGGTTCACACAGCTGCGTATCACCTCTGTCCGGTCCACCTGCAGGAGACACCGACAGACACGAGATGAATTATTACTGTCAGAATATTTTGGTTTGTATTTGAACCTTTAAACTGAACAAAGGTAAAGCGATGAGCAGTGAGCAGACAGAGGACAAGTCCTGTCACAGTCTGTTGTTTTTACCCAAACTGAATCTCAGTAACTCATTTCTGATTCACTCTGACTCCATTACATGAGACCGTGGAGGCCAGGTGACACTCAGCAGCTCCGACTCTATTTGCGTCCGGAGAGATGGATGGATGCGGGAGGATGGAGGAGGATGAACGGAGAGCTCTCTGCTCTCTGGAGGCTTCAGCTCAGAGGGATTGTGGTTTCGGCGTTGCCGGCCGGGAGCAGCCTGTCAGCTGTGGAAGGAGGCCAATGAATAAAAGCTGCACGGAGGAGGAGGAGGGAGGTTTCCCAGCAGGACTCCACGCACCGCCCTCACTGCTTCCTGTGGAGGGGGTGACGCTGCTCTCCTCCTCTGCTGGAGAACGGCAGGATGAAGAGGAGTTTCCAGCCTGGTCCGATCAGATTAAACAGTAGCTGGGATCAGTGAAACACAGAGACCTCAGTTAGAAAGGAGCTCATCTTCACAGTGAGGAGAATAAACTGAGCAGCAGGTACATTAATGGCTTCACTCGTCATGTTCGAGTGTTTCCAGCCTCCTCGTGCAGAGGATGGATTTTATTTCCTTCTTCCTGAGTGAAGGAGGCAAAGCTCTCAGAAGGTGGACGGGTTAATGAAACCTGTGGTGTCTTTCATTACACTGGAAACATTCGTCTCATCGCTGATAATGAGACAGCTGAGAGAGACAGAGCAGCTCTGCTGAGGAATCCACAACTCTCAGACTCTGTGTGTCCTCAGACTGTGTGTGTGTGTGTGTGTGTCCTCAGCTGTGTGTGTGTGTGTCCCTCAGGCTGTGTGTTGTCGTCTTCAGGGAATTTCCTGAGAAAACACAACCTGAGCATTTGGAAACAGCAGTGTAAACGGACGGGAGCATTTTAATTAGTGGCTGCTTCATGTCCGTCCAATAGCATTTCCTTTGGACAGCTGTGTCTTCATTAGCTCTGTCTCTGCCGCCGCCGTCCAGGGTAATTACATCACACCGTCTGTCTAAATAAACCCTTCAGCGTTATGGCCCCAAAGCTGCATGTTTAAAGGGCAGTATCGCTGCTAATTGGCACTTTCACGGAACCTGGAGCTGAAGGACCAAACGGAGATCAGGTGGTTTCTGGTTAAGCCTGCGGAGGTCAAACACCTGAGGAGCTTTCACTGCTGCTGATCTCTGACCAGTCTGAGCAGAAGATGAGATTCTGGTAAATGTTACAGAGCGATCGTCGCCGTCGTGGTTAAAAGAAGCAAACTGGTTAAAGGTTCCACCCCGAGCTCCCAACAACCAGCTGCCACAGCGGCTCAGAGGACTGAGGTCCAAAAGCAAGGCAGGACGGATCAGCTGCTGTTTGACAACATGTGAGACACAATGACTGAGACGCTTCTGAAATACAACCTGCCAGCCGCCATGTTTCCTCCTGTGTGTCAGCGTGTCACTCAGTCTGACTCTCCTCAGCCATTAAACTGATTGTGAGGCAGAGTGAGCAGATTCCCAGATCAACAAACACAACAACACAACAATCACACAAAAGCTTTGAACAAGTTCGTGTAATACAAACTGAATCTGCTGCATCTGTTCAAAAACTTTCAAACCTTCATCAGTCACATGGAGGATTTTCATCCACGAGGAATCCTGAGAGGAAAACACGAGGAAAAGCTGCTGTCCTGAAGCATGAGCGCTGAAGAGAGGAAAGGTCACGTCCTCCATCACGTCCTCCATCACATTCTCCATCACGTCCTCCATCACGTCCTCCTCTGTCTGACCATGTCCTGACAGCTCATTTCAGAGTGTGGTTCAGTCTGAACACACTTCTTGCACAGCGATCGACCACATCATCACCTGAGCCTGATCTTACACCCACACAGCACCTGAAGGACAAACCGTGGGTGGACCGTGAGTGATGGAACAAAATGGCGGGAGCTCAGTGAGTCTCCGTCCTGACCTGTCTTCCATCGATGGCTCCTCTCATCTCTTTGAACGTGGCCTCAAATTCACCGATGTAGTCGTGTTTCCCGTTGGAGTCCCAGTCCCACACGGTGCACTGAGTGGACAAAAAAACAGAAACACCTCAGGAAACCATGAGCCGAAATCACATGATCAAAAACACTTTTACATTAAAACAGAACAATGTGACGCTGATTGTAACATGTTAAACACGTGTGGCGGCAGCGTGTGGTGGGCAGCGTGTGGCGGCAGCGTGTGGTTTGGCGGCAGCGTGTGGCGTGGCGGCAGCGTGTGGTTTGGTGGCAGCGTGTGGCGTGGCGTGACTGTTCTTTGGTATTAACATGAAATGTCACTACATCACTTCTGTTGATATGAAATAAAAATGAAAATATGTCGAAGCTGAGTTAAACTACACTGCAGGAGCCTCTGTCCACGTGATGAGTCCTCCCACTGGAACCAGTGGACAGCTCTGACTGGCAACACTGGGACCAGTTCCAGCAACAGAGAGGGAATAAATCACAGGGAGGACTGAATCCAGGACAGTTTGACAGAGCTCATGAAAAATAGATCGGAGGACGTGAAGAAGAACGTCTGACAGTGTCAGAGCGAGAGAGGAAGACCACGATCTCATGAATTTACACAAGGCACGCACACACACAGGCACACACACACACACAGCCTCATGCTCCAGCTCTCAACAGCCTGGTGATTCTGTTTTCATATATTCATGCAGGAGTTTCACTGAGCAAGTGAGCTTTACTGTGTGTGTGTGTGTGTGTGTGTGTGTGTGTGTGTGTGTGTGTGTTTGCCACGTTTCTTGTTAGATTGTGCGTAAACAAGAAAGAAGTAAATTTAAGATGTGATGTTCAGATAAAACGTTGATCCTGTTTTGGACCTGAGCAACACACAGACACACACACACACACACAGAAACACACACATACACACACACACCTGAGTGTGACAGCAGCTCGTCTCTTCTTCTCTGTGTTAATCTTCCTCCACAGTCTCACAGTCATATAAACTTCAGCTGAGGTAAAGAAGGAACTCAGGACGAGGACGGAGGACGGTGGCTTTGTCCTCCACCTCTTACAGCAGCTCCGTCACTTTATGTGGATGCTGGATCTGACCTGTGTCTCTACAGTGACTCTGAGGCTTCAGGTTTCATCGCGTTTCCTTACAGAAGCAGTTTGTTCTCAATCCTCAGACAGAAACGTTTTCAGGTGTCAGAGTGATGAAGAGGAGGAGAGATGAAGGAGCTTTACATGTGAGTGCTGCTTCTCTGCTCCGCTCGCTTGTTAAGGTCAACAGGAGTCAAGTGGGCGAGCAAGCCAGTTAGATGAGAGGGAAGATCTGTAACTGTGTGTGTGTGTGTGTGTGTGTGTCCTTCCCTCCTCATTAAAGTGAACACAGCAGCAGCGATGCTGTTTAAACCCTCTGCTCTTCTTCTTCTTCTTCTTCACACAGGTTTAAAGAGACAAACTGAGTCGCGGCAGCTTCTCATTGGCTGCCTGAGTTTAATGAGCTCTCACTCGACTCGGAGTCAGAGACGCGTGAAACCAAAGCAGTGAGTTCACTCTGCCACAGTAAACCTGAGCCCTGGACTTCATCCCGAGGTGCAGTCAGTCCCTCAGGACTCTGAGTGACCTCGTCCACGTCCATCGTGACCTCGTCAAAAACCTTCGCATCACCGCAGCGTTTTAGTTTGAAAGTTTCCCTCCTCCATGATGGATGGCAGCAGATGTGACGCAGCAGCGTTCACAAACAGGAAACATTCACCCTGAAGCAGAACAATCCAGCCTCCTCCATACTCTGATTACAGATATTAATCACGTCTGCTTCTCCTTCTCCTTCTTCTTCTCCTTCTTCTTCTCCTTCTTCTTCTTCTTCTCCTCCCTCTGGATCAGCTTTCACAGCATCAGTGTTCTGCACTACGTGACGTGTAAACCTGTGAGGTTCAGGATCTGCTCTGGGATCAGTGTGTGCAGATGTAAAACCCTTCAGCCCTGCTGCCGATCGCTGACCCTCAAACCTCAGCTCTGTGTGCCGACAGGGGGCCCAGCCTCTGGCCCCTGGGCTGATTGAAGGGCCAGGTAATGAATAAGGGACAGGACGGACGATGAGCGTGTGTCTCTGTGACAAACAGTCACACCTGAGCAGGATAAATGTGTTTTTCATGTTGTGTAAACGTTCTGAGACGGTTGGACGGCTGGAGTTTAAATGAAAGCAAACAGGGGGACAGCTGCAGATCCACAGAGACTGAATGACAGAGACAGATTCCCCCTGCAGGACCTGTCTCACCTGTTCACAGAGAGCCAAGAACACCTTAACGCCCAATCAGACGCCCACATTTAGACTGGAGCCACAGCATCATCGACTGACACAAGAGACGTGTGTGTGTCTGTGTGTCTGTGTGTGTGTGTGTGTACCTGCAGCTTGCGTTCATGGTCTCCGCTGCAGAGCGAGTTGAGTGAGACCTTGAAGGTTTTCCACACCGGATTGAGATTATTCATAACAGTCTGACAGAGGAGACACAAACACACACGCGTGACTTTCTTTACGTCGCTGAAATCACGTTGTGTTGTCGTGTTACGTGTTTGGTACAGTGTGTGTTTGTACCTCAGTTCTGTAGACCAGCTGCAGCGTGGCGTCGTCGTTCAGCCTGTAGATCTCCAGGAACGGGTCCGATTTACTGAAGAAGTCCTGAACACCAGATATTTATTCCATGAACATGTCTGCGCATGTGCATGCATCTACAGAGTGACAGCAGAGTTACACACACACACAGCTGTTACCTTATCGTCCAGTTTCCTGGCGCTGAAGGAGAGTTCGATGTAGTCGTCGTTCCCCGTCAGCTCCTCCGCTGTGATCTGAGAACACACACACACACACTTCCCTTTGATTAGAGGCTCATTATGAAGCGAGGACAGAATCATTAAGTCGACAATAAGCTCTGAATATTCAGATCAGACTCACTGAGAACAAACAACACAACCTGCTCAGGGACGTGACTCCAGTCCAAACACTGCTCACTGTCCCCAGAGTCAGTGCACAAGGCTGAAAGTTCTCAGTGAGGAGAGAAGGTTAGAAACTGCTCTCAGGCAGGTGAACTGATGTTTATGTCCCTGTGTCCCTCTGTGTTCTCAGCTCTGAAATCAGCTCTGTCTCCCAGAAATTCAGTTCCTGTGCAACTAAACTGGAACTTCATCAGCTGAAGGAGTGAATCAATCACTTTAACACAGATGACACGTCGTTCATTTTCCTGCTGTGTTTCCATTTACGTCTGACTGTGGTGACGGATGATGATGGAGAACAGCTGATCTCAGATCAGATGCCCGCAGGCCGTGATACAACATGGTGTCACTTTACAGATGGAGACGATCAACGTAAACATCTTCAGTTTGTGTTTGTGAAGAACAGAGTTCATCATCATCATCATCGAGAGAGAGAAGAGACCTGAGGGAGAAAAACCACAGAAGAAAGAAAGAAGGAAAGAAAGGAAAAAGGAGGGAATAATGGAAAGAAGGATTGCAAGAAGGAAGAAAATGAGGAAGGAAGCGAGAAGAATGAAAAAGGCAGAGAAGGAAGGAAATTAACTGAGAAAATGAAAGAAAAATGTGAGAGAAGAAAGAGTGAATGAACAAAAGAAGAATGGAAGGAAAAGAACAAAATTTAGAAAAGGGAAGAAAGGAAAGGATCTGAAGGAAAAATGATGAAAGGCAAAACAAAGAAAAAGACCAAAGGATGGGGAAAAGCTTTGATTCTGTAACTGGAGCAGCTTCCTTTTCAGAAATCCTTTCAAAATAAATCCTCCTGAACCGTTTCACGTGTCCACAGTGTGAAGACGAACATCAGAGCGAGTGAAGCTCAGAGGATTTTCCAGCTGTGACGGCTCAGAGGGTCGGAGTCCTACAGCCGAAAATCCCGGGCTGCGTCCGATGGAGGGTTTAACGTTTGCTTTTAACGTCTGAGACTCACAGAGTGCAAACAACACACAACAGAAGACAAACAAAGACAAACAGGAAAACAAATGATCCCTCACTGGCTTCCCACCCTCCAACACACTGTTTGACAGAGCACCTGACCCGGCTGCAAGTCCCACCCCCCCAAACATCATCATGGTGATTCTGATGAGTCACTGATGCATTGTGGGAAAGTCTGGATCAAAAGTAAATAAAGGGTTGATGAAGCAGTGAAGGGGTGACAGGGTGAAGCTCACCGTGATGATGACTTTTCCCACGGTGCCTCCTGGTCTGAGCAGAGCTTTGGACAGTTTCCTCTGAGAGACAATCTGAATAAACGCACACACACACACACACACACAAACACACACACACACACAGTTAATGGACTGGATTTATATTGTGTTTTTTTAGTCTCACTCAAAGTGTCTCGCCCACTGATGGACAGGTGGACTGGAGGAGCTGGGGATCGAACCACTGATATAAACGCTGCATCTTCCTCTGGGGCTCTTCTCTATATGAACTAGAATGAGTGAGAGTGAAGACATTTTGGACATTCTTCAGAAAGATATAAATTTGTTGCATGAGGACATTTTGGACAGTGAAGCATTATTGGAACGTGAGGACGTTTTTGGAGTATGAGACGTCTCTGTGATGTTTGGAAAGTCTGAACATGTGAGAAATGTGAGGAACATTTTCAGTTTTACAGTTTGATGTTTAGTCTTTTTGGAAAGTTTAAGGCTCAGACTTGGTTTTGGATTTGGACTTGTGTATTGTCTCAGTGTCGGTCCTCATGGGTTTGGAAGGATGGACACGCTTGTATGGGGACAGGAAGCTCAGCTTCTCCAGGCTCCTCTAACTCTCCATGGCTCTGTCAGCCATCTGGCAGGGATAAAGACGAGGAAGAGGAGCAGGAGGAAGCCTGTCCCGACTCCAACCGTCAGCTGAGCTGATTGTTTCATCACAAACTCGGCCGTTGTCTCCTCGTCTTCAGCTCCGCGTGTCAAAACGGTTTCTCCCTCCACAGGAAACTGAAACAGTCGCCAGCTTCGCTCCATCACACCGAGGCTGGTGCAGCCTGTTAAAGCATTTACAATCTGTTGTTTAGGTTTATTTATTCGTGAAAGGGTCTTTGAACACGTCAGAGGGAACAAATGACTGACTACTGTCTCCTCCAGGATCCAAATCCACAACGGATCAAGACCGCAGGGATCCTCGGGAGACCTTCGGTCTTTGTCCGTCTTGTCCTGGTCCCGGGATTTGAGCTCAGACTCACCTGTCCCAGCGTGCACTCCACTGATCCCAGGAAGTCGGCCTCCTTCAGGCCGTTGTGGCTGCTGTTGATGTCGTACAGCTCGAAGCGCAGACGCTGCACCTCTTCAAAATAAAAGTCCAGCGTGAACACCTTGGAGTAGGTGGGGTTCACACAGCTGCGTATCACCTCTGTCCGGTCCACCTGCAGGAGACACCGACAGACACGAGATGAATTATTACTGTCAGAATATTTTGGTTTGTATTTGAACCTTTAAACTGAACAAAGGTAAAGCGATGAGCAGTGAGCAGACAGAGGACAAGTCCTGTCACAGTCTGTTGTTTTTTACCCAAACTGAATCTCAGTAACTCATTTCTACCCAGAGACAGAACCAGAACGTTCTCACGTTTCAGAAGCCAGAAGCCACGGAAATACAAACACGTGATCAGGACATGGGAACTACACGTGAAGTCATGAAGAAAAGTTTCCGAGTCCGGAGCTGCCTCAGCTGCTGAGGAGCTGATGTCCACCTGTCAGACAGTCCTGCTCTCCTCAGTGCTGACAGACAGATGGCGTCCAGGCTGGAGATCCTCCACACACTAATTAACCACACGTTAATTGGATCGTCAAAGTTTGAATCAGCTGAAAAGGAGTCCAACATGGAGTGTGAGAGGAGACGTGACGTGACGTCCTGTTCGTCCTCCAGCTGAGCCTGCTGGACATTTTCCTGGAATATTCACAGTCTGTTTCTGTTTGAGTTCGACGGCGTCTGTCAGACTCTGCCAGCTCCCGCAGGAAACATGAGCAAGCACAAACGTTTGGCAGCTGAAAGCAGAAAATCCTCCCACAGTTCACTCAGCAGCTTGATCTGAAAACAAAGATCATCGTCCTGATGATCCACAGAAACGTCTTCTCAGTCTCCTGCTTTGGCTTCATACCTGGTCTTTAGAAACTGGCCCGATGTAGCGTCCAGCCTCATGTTCAGACTCTGGTCTGAAGATCCTGGTCTGGTTTACACGTCCCCCATCGGCCTCCCAGAGATGTCGTTTAGGATCCGGGGGCTGCTCGGACATGCTTCGTGTTCCCGGTGTGAACCACGACAGCAGCATGTCACTGAGGAACACGGAGTTCAGCACGAGGAGGGTGACCCAGTTTTTCTGTAGTTAAAGTCTGTACCAAACTAAAAAGCATGGTAATGGTGGGAGATGGGAAAAGCCAGCAGTGCACTAACCGTCCTCCTCCTCATCCCAGTATCTGTGTGTGTGTTCAATCTGTTCCACATTTAGAGGAGCACGTTTATTTACCTGTTTACCTACAGCACATGTGCTTTTCTGATGAACCACCTAATTAGATTTATATTTACAGAATATGAAAATGTTCCAACCAAATACAGGAGGAATTCTCCCTTTAGGGTTAGTTTCTGCATCATGCTCTGTTTTGTCTTCCTGCTTCTTTATGTGTAGTTTTTCCTCGTCTGGTTTGATTTCCATGCTCCGTCAGCAGCAGCAGCAGCGATATCAGGCTGTGGAGCTGCATCAGTTTTCAGGTTTTACTCCACCTCAGTCTGAACTTCACGTTTTAACGAGCAGAGACGACAGCGCTGAGCAGATTCCTGCTGCCTCACATTCAGCAGCAACAGCAGCCATGACAACGAGAGGACTCAGGAGAAAACAGCTCCTCTAACAGATGATGAAAAACACTGAGAGTCCCTGTTTGACTGGTTCCTCTCAGAAACTCAGGCTGACAGGAGCAGACACCACTGGGCGAAGAGGAGAGGACGAGGAGAACCAGGGCTCACAGAGGACAAAGGACTGTTTCTGTTGTCAACGTTTTAATTTGAAGATAACGACACGCCGAGGCTGTGTTCATGTAGTACACACAATGTGTTCAGATGATCAGCTGGTCAGGTACTCGCCAATGAAGCCTCGAATTCATAACATCCGGACGGAAACTCTGACACACAGACGAGAGCTGAGACAGAAGACGCCTTCTTCATCTGTTCAGATCGCTTCGTCATGTGACTTCCTGTCAGCTCCACACGTCAGACTGAGATAAACACTCAGAGCAGATCTGTGCTGCTGACGCCAAAATAAAAGGTGAATAAGAAAGTGGAACGAGAGGAGAAATAAAAACAGACAGAGCACAGCTGCACAGAGAGAGTGAAGGAGGAGGAGGAGAGTTAGGAGTTGTGGACGCCTCATCTGTACGTCCACAACTGAGACGCCTAAAAATACTCAGAGAAAGTTAAAGTGGGGCAACAGAAACCAGGTCTGACCAAGTCACACACCACACACAGAAAACACAGGAAACACACAACTATGCAACAAGAAGTGACAGAGGAACACTTTTACTGCTTTTCTGAACTCACACAGACTGAAGAGCTGAAGCTGAGCTGAGCTGAAGCTGAGCTGAGCTGAAGCTGAGCTGAGCTGAAGCTGAAGCTGAGCTGAACCTGAAGCTGAGCTGAAACAGCCTCAGTGTGGATTCACTGTGTGTTTTCTGTCTCCCTGTTTGGTCTCTTTTCCTCCTCCAAGCCTCCAAGAATTCTGTCACTTTTCTCCTTCATCATCTGTCGTGTTGATAACGAAGCTGAGCAGCTTCCAACCAGACGTACTTTACCCACACAGCTCAGCTGCAGATGGCTGCGAACAGAGGGAGGAAGAAAAGAGACGCTACAGTGGGAGAAGGCTGGTGTCTTCACTCTTATTATCACCGTCAGTGAAGTAAAGTGATAATCTGTGAGGGGATGACTGCTGTCTGTCTCATGAACACCAGGCTCCGGCTCCAAACTGCACATCGTACCCCGAGCTGTAAAGTCTGAGTTTGGAACTGATCTAAAAAAGTGACACAAGCTTCGTTTCAGACAGTTTCTCCAAACGTCTTTGGAAACTTCGTCATCACTAGAAAACAGACCAGGGTCCAGAGGTGGGACAGAGTTCCTGTCCTGCTGGGGGGTGGCACGGAGACAGGAGCAGGCTTTCAGGGCCTCAGACGTCTTTCTGTCTCAGGAAAAGCAGCTGAAACTGGACAGACACAGAGATACAGAAACTGACTCTGACTCCAGTCCCCACCTCTGGGTGCTGCACCATGGCAACGCCGACATCATTAACAGACTGACCAATCCCAGTTAAGCAGGATAAAGACGAAGGTAGCTGCAGTGATTGTTAAAGCTGGAGCTCTCTGGCCTGGACACTGCTGAGTTTTTAATGTTCGCTTGTTTTATTCGCCCTGTGGCTGCCCACCACCCGCCGCTCGCCGCCCGCTTAATTAGATCATTTCACTCTGCACCTTCCGGTGCTGTCATCAGCTGCTCCTTCACCTCTCAGCACTTCTCTGTTCGTTTAAGACTCCGACAGGACACATCCACCGAGGCCGAAAACCTCCAGCACGAAAACACAAAGGGGCAATTGTCCTTTAGTGCAGGACACTGCTGACTGGACATCAGCACTAAGAGGCCGCCGAGCAGCAGGACAGATGGAGACTGAAACTGTACCACAGGCTAAACCAACCATTTATCTCCAGGAACAACTGACTGTGAATTAACCACAAAGGATCAACAAGAAAACAGAGAAAGAAAAGATGAAGATGTCCAGTGTTTGTCAGTCTCACTGTCAAACATCAGCAACGCTGCAGCGTTTAGCTTCACAGCTCTAAATCTGTCTGATGCTGTTTCATTCAGCCTCTCAGCGTTAGATCCTTCTCCATCAGGAACACGGGACATTAAAGCAGCAACTAACCTGTGAAATACGTCTGAGGACAGTAAATCTGATGTTTCACAGAGAAAACGTCCAAAGTCCAGGACCGAGGCCCGGTGAGTGAGCAGTCCATTAAAACCATCAGCAACAGAGAAGCACCAGTCATCAGGACCTAAGCACATAGGGGCAGTCTGGTTGCCACGGCGACCTACCTCCATCCACTGTCCATGGGACTGCATGTTGAGGACGATGCAGGGGTCGGGTTTGGACAGAGCGTCTCGGTCTGAGATCCCTTTACAGGTGAGTCGCAGCTCCACTTTGGTCAGACAGGGGCTGCTGAACAAACCCAGAGAGTTGGCCGCTGACTCGTAGATGTCACTCATGGTGGAGGCGGGACAGGAAGTCTGCACGGGACAGAGAAAGGTTCAGAGGATGGATCACAGTATTAAAACACAGAGAAGCTGCTTTTTAAAATGTCCGAGTCATGCAGGCCAGATTCTTTTCTTATTGTTAAAACTTGATCTGCCAGTTCATCATCCACCTGCAGAGACAGCTTCATGAAACGGGTTCTGGTCCTGTTCAGACTCTCACAGCACCTGGTTCAGGTCAGGGACGGATCCTGGTCTGGATGTTTACAAGGAGCCTGAAGCACAGAGGGACGGGGTCTGGATGTGAACCTGGTCTCTGGTCTGATCCAGGTCACACTGTCACCACAGAGAAGCTGGGAAAACAGTTTAGTTTCATACTGAATGGATGCGTCATCAGCCAGAGTTCACCGAGACGCAAACGACCGAGGAGACTTGGGTCAGGGGACTCGGGTCAGAGGACTCAGGACAGGGGACTCGGGACAAGGGACTCGGGTCAGAGGACAAGGGACTCAGGTCGGGGGACTCGGGTCAGAGGACTCAGGACAGGGGACTCGGGACAAGGGACTCAGGTCGGGGGACTCGGGTCAGAGGACTCAGGACAAAGGACTCGGGTCGGGGGACTCGGGACAAGGGACTCAGGTCGGGGGACTCGGGTCAGAGGACTCAGGACAGGGACTCGGGTCAGAGGACTCGGGTCAGGGGACACGGGTCAGAGGACTCGGGTGTTCAGGACAGACAGGAAAACCGTGTAATGAAACTTGTAAAGCAGCTTCTCTGTGCACACGTGATCACTGCGTGTCTGATTTACGTGCTGTCACTGAACGGATCAGAATGGATGCAACCAACAGCCAGAACAAGTCTGCTGAACACGTGTTCATTAAATCAGAATAACAGATGATTTTATCCTCGTGTCTCAGATTCAGCTGAAAGACTCTGATTATACTGAGCAGTCAGTGTATCTCTGACACACACGTTCACTGAATGATGTTTGTATCAAAGGTAAGTTCCTGTTAGGGGTGTGCGATATGGCGATATTAGATCGTGAAGACGATCTTGATGTTGACGATCTGCCAGAGGAGAGAGATCGTATTATCGTCTATAGGGAACATTCTATTAATTGCAGCTCTATGCTTGCGCACAGAAGCACGAAAAGTTTTTTTGTCCTTGGGCAACTAACAGCCCGCTTCACATGAACATGACCAACCAATCATGGCGAAGTATGAGCAGTGCTGATTTTATTTTATTTTTTTACTAGCCTCGCTGTTTTAGTCAGGGTGTAGCGGGTAGCCCTGGCAGACAGCGTAAGTGAAAGCTTGGAGTTGGTCCCCAAAAAGAACTCCGCTTCAGTCGTATAGACAGTGTTGGGGAGTAACGAAGTTCATGTAACGGCGTTACGTACTCAGAATACGTAACGTAACGTAACGCTGCTTCTGCCTTGGCCAACGCATTCCTGTCCCGGCTCTCGCTCCTGCTGCTCCTCGTCCGACTCCATTCTGACCGACTGATCGGGCGAATAGCTCGTTTATTTCCGTTTGTTTTCGTGGAGCTGGGGCTTCTGGGAAACGCATCGGGTTGCCTTCGTTCATTTAGAGAATAAATATCAACTCGTGAAACAGAGAAGTATCGTCACGTAATCCATTGATTTCAGCACTGTAACTGTATTCTGAATACTATCTATTTACACTGTAACTGTAATGGAATACAGTTACTCATGATTTGTATTCTGAATACGTAACGCCGTTACATGTATTCCGTTACTCCCCAACACTGCGTATGGAACTGGTTTGGGTTTTCTCCAAACGACAAAGCGCAAACACAACGAAGCTCTTTAACCACCTGAAGAGGCAGCATCCGGAACAATCTGCTGAGAGCCAAGCAGCGAGGCCGACCACACATCAGCCAGTGGTAACGGCTAAAGACATTACACAGAAACAACCAGCTATAACACAAGTCTCTGATAAAAGCAGGACATATGAGAGAAGCAGCAAACGGTGGAAAGAGGTGACTTTTTTTTCTTTTATAACTAAGTTTTTACAAAGAAAATAGTTTGGTTCTAAATTAACTTCACTGTAAAAATGAACTGTGATAAAATCGTGATCGTGATTTTACCATTAAAAAATCGTGATGTGATATTTTTGCCATATCGCCCACCCCTAGTTCCTGTCATGTGACTTTCACATTAACATTCCTCCCTGTTCTGACCTGGAATCTGTTCTACACACTTTGAATCATACTCTGCTTTAAACTGGACTTTTCCATGTTTGTTTCCTGCTTTTATTATTATTTATTACACGACTTTTTATCTTCACTGCTGGAATCTGTGAATTTCCCTTGGAGGTGAATGAAGTATCTGTTTATCTACAGCTTCACTGTTTCACACGGCTTCTGATTATCAGAGTCTCTCAGAGAGTCCGAGTCATGTCTGTGTGATGGAGCTCTGACTTCCTCTCCGAGCTTCAGTCTCATCGTCTCCATCACTGATAAAAAAACCCCAGCTGATAAACTCCCCCCTCACAGGAAGCCATTTCTGCTGGGTCAGCGATCGAATCTCCACCTCAACCACCAACCACTTCATCACCTGCCTCCATTATCCCATCAGCAGCACTCGGGCTCATCTGATTAACCCTGGGAAGAGCGAGGCTGCGGTATCCGACCAGCTGCAGTAATGTACTCCACAGGAGGAAGTTACAGATATCGCCCAATAAAAATATCCTCCTCGTGCACGCCACCGGCTCGGGTTACACACGGTGAGAAGACGAAGAACGGAAGAGACGGGTAGCCTGACAAAAACAGACCATAGATCTGTTCTTTAACTGCAGAGGATCAGGTTTTACTGTCCGAGTCAGGAAAGGTCAGTGGAACACGCCGACCCGTGTGGAACAGCACTGAAAGCTTTCCCTCTCTCATCAAAGCTACGTGAGGCTCATCAGTGATAATGAGCTGATTGGCTGGAACGCTGATGTCGACCGTACGGGATCAGAATCACGGACTGCTCCTTTAAGGTTGCAGGAATTTAATCTCTTTTAAAAAAGCCTGAATTTAAACAGCAAATCTGGAAACTGGAGAGAAAACATTGTGATTCTTCACAGATCTGAATGATAAAGAGAATTTTTTATTTCCCACGCTGTGCCTCTGTTTTCCAATCAGAGCAAAGATGGCGGCCCACCGGCTTTCTGGACTTACAGCTTGGGAAATGTGACAAATGATTTTTATTGTGCAGAGGATTCTGATAAAACCTGAAGGTTCCCTCTGCCACCTGAGTGTGGAACAGGAACGTGCTCACTCTGCTCAGTCAGAGCTCAAACACTTCAGCCCTGCGAGTGGATGCTCCGGTCGCTGTGGTTATATTGGAACTAACTGAGCACACAGTGAAATTTAGCTTTTAAATTCTGGTGTGACCGAGTGTTTGTGCTGTTAAAGTAACATAACAAAAGCCCACCGGTCAAATTACAGATTGTGTTATAATTTATTTTAATGGATTTCTGCAAAACTTAAAAAGTCTTCAAGTTTTTAAAACATGAATTTGATCTGAAGATTCAGGGATGTTGTGATGATACCTGCAGGTTTTAAGCTGTTCATGTTTAAAACCCATTAAACGTTCTGTGAATTGGAGGAACTGTACATACATGTATAAAACAGGATTCTTGTTTTGTTGCAGCTACGTGGAAGCTCATCATCATCATCATCACGCTCCTCGAACCTGAAGACGGCGCAGAGGGTGAAGTGTCTTGGCTGTAAACTGCAGGGCGAGCTCAGCAGGTGGATGATGGGAGGAGGTGAGGAGCGTTTCACAGCAGCTTTCAGCTGTTCAGTCGAGCGGCAGATGAATCCTCCCACCAGCTGAGGCTCGCCACGCGCCGACATCCAGCAGCAGATTAAAGAGCTGCTCATGAAAATCACATCACAGATCCCTGTACAGCTGCACTACAACAGCTAACCATGTCATTCAGAGGCGCTCGCTCAGCTCGAAGGCAGCGGGTTTCTGGGAAACAGCGCTGGTTTGTTCTCAGAGGCGGAACAAGCAGAATGTTTGTGGAGAACAATAAAAACTATGAGAGCTTCAAACAGCTGGAGGAGAGCAGGGCAGAGACAGAGAGGGGGTCTGTCCCCTCTGAAGGACGGACTGCTCAGGTCCGTTATTACTGTTACAGGTCAGTCACACACACACACACGAGTGTATGATGTTTACATTCTTCTCCATCACTCAGACCCATCAGGAGGCGTCTGATGGTTCCAGACTCATCCTGCAGCAGGACAGTCTGGGACCACAGGACGAGACAGAGACAGACTAAATCCACAGAACTGGTCCTGCTGCTGGTAAAGGGAGGTCAGCAAATCCTGATCTGACACAGAGCTTTTCTCTTCACTGCACTTTGGATGAGGCTCACTGATCCTGTCTCTGGTTTGACATCGGGTCCCCTAACCCTGGGACCTGATGTCCTGTCCAGTGTGAAGCCATGAAAGTCCTCACTACGTCACCAAAGTTTTAACCAGAATCCGTAAAATGAACTGTCATGTCTGTAAAGAAGCCGGACCTTGTTATTAACCTGTGACTGTCACTGCTCACATTACTACAGTACCCATGAGCCTCAGCGGCTGTTGCTGTGGACCTACAGTCACAGTGATGGTATGGGAGCCAGAGTCTGTGTGTGAGACCAGAGCAGACAGCGTCACATGACCGGCCGGATGATCTGAGACTGAGACTGACGTTATCACCTGCTGTAAAACGAACCTGACGCTGCAGCCTGCTCTTTGCATCAGCTGACCGAGGAGCCGTGGATGGCTCTGATCACCTGACCGTTACAGAGACTCCATCGCAGTAAAGTGGTTTAACTTCACACTGAGGACACTGAGGTCGATGATGTGGATCTGTCTGTCCATCTCTGCGGTCGAGGGTCTGTTTACTTTGTTTTAGCGTTGAGATTAAAATCTTCATCTGTGACAGGATGAAAGTTCAGTTACTGTCTGACGCTGTGACATGTGTCACATGTTTCTGCCTGTCAGTGAATCCAGTGATCCCACCATCAGTGTGTCTCCTGCTCACAGGAGCTGTGACGTATCTTATTCCTTCATCACCATCAACACACACACACACACACCGTCCTGCTGCCACAAACACACACCAGCACCCAATGTGGATCAATCCGCCTCTGAAAATAGTCCCCGACAAATGAACTATTTCCTCCTGTTTGTTTGCTAAAAACACAACAAATATGATCAATGATCAATGATCAACTCAGACAAATGAGAGAGTTATTCCTCTGCAGGAACACTGATCTTCTCCTGCAGTGATAAAGGGTGTGGAGTAAACCTGTGGTGTCCTGGTTCAGTCCCAGAGTCTCAGACCCAGAGAGCAGCTCTGTGGGGCTGCACTCACAGAACACAGAACCTGAAGGTGGCGCTAGATGCACAGTCAGAGGATCACCAGAGTCTCTACAGTTCATCCTGAGGGGAACATGAACGTCTGAGCCACATTTCATCACAGTCAGTCCAACAGCAGCTGAGATGCTTCAGTCTGAACCACGGTGCTGGACTGAGCCAGACCACGAGCATGAACACACGCACGTTCATATACTAACACTCTGTAAATACTAACTATGATTAAAATGGTTCATAATCAGTAACTAATAATTCCATTAAACATCTTTGACAAATGTTTCATGAACAGGAAAAACTTTGAGTTTTCCATTCTGATGTTTGATGCTAATAAATATCAGATATGTGTGAGATTAGCATCAGGTCTGCACTTAATGTTAATTATTTCTTAATATAGAGTTTTTACACTGATTCATAGATTCATAATTCATGAAGACAAACGTCAGGCAGAGGGATTTTTCACAGCCTGATGAACTAAACTTATTTTTATTCACAACTTATAAGTGATACTTAGCATTGGTGAATTATTTATTCATCATTAATAAAGAATTAGTTACAGCTTAAAGCCTCTTTGCAAGCAGGTGTCACCATGATCATCATATTACTGAAAAGTCAACACACACACACACACACAGTTACAGCCTCAGCAGAATGAATGAATGAAATGTCTCTCATGGAGTCATTTAAACAGCTGAACACAAAGAAATCTATTTCAGACCTTCATCATCAAACCTTCATCATCAGATCCCCAAAATCCTGTTCCCGGTTCTGCCTTCGTTTCATCTGAGGAGCTGATCCGAGCCATTTCCAGAAAAACTGAAACCATCAGAGGAAAATCAGACTGTGTCCACGCCTCCTGAAGCACAGTCTGTGTTCCCCCTCTGTCAACACCAAACCAGCTGTGCAGCTGAACATCTGGCTCCAGGCTCTACAAACATTTACTGATCAGACCTGAGAAAAAGCTGATTTTACACTGTCATTTAAACAAAGATGCTCTAAGACCCTAAAACCAGCAGAATCCACAGCCAGTGCAGGAGCGTCTCAGTCATCATTAAACAAATGAATGATTATTAGAAGATCAACATCAGCTCAACACTGAGAAGAGAACAGGCGTGAAGAAGAAGACAGAAGGAGGAGAGGAGAATTAAATCCTCAGAAAACACGGAGAGTTTGTGCTGGCTTTACCTTCTCACGGGTGCAGACAGAAGAAGCTCCGGACCGAGAAAAGCATCAGAAAGTTTCCAGTTTCAGCTCAGACGGACTGAACTGAGATCAGCTCCACGCTGACGGACACACAGCTTCATCCTCCTCCTCCTCCTCCACCACCTCCTCTGGCTGCTGGAGAGCCTTTACAGCCTCCAGCTGCCTCTCACGGCTTTATAGCGGGGGAAGCCTCACAGCCTCACACACACACACACACACACACACACACACACACACACACACACACACACCGCGGAGAGGAGAGAGGAGAGGGGAGCGGGCTGCAGCGCCTCCTGCAGGCCGAGTACAGGGAGTACAGGCAGGGGAGCAGAGCCGGCGGACTGTAGGTGGAACCAGAGGAACTTCAGCAGCAGCTCCTCCTTATTTCATGTCTTTGTCTCAGCGTTAAAATAAAAAAGAATCAGAACCAGAACAAACCAGAACAGTGGGTCTGGATCTGCAGCTGCTCACCCTGCACCGTCAAACCCCAAGCACAGGATCAGCTCATCCTTCACCCTCCACTTAAAACACTGTCAACCACGATGAGGCTGCTGTTCTCTCCTCCTCTTTACTGCAGACACAGTGCTGGAGCCAGTGACAGGATGAAGTGGAGCAAACCTCGGGCACACAGCGCTGAACAACGAGCTTCTTCAAACCACAATGAATCCAAACAGACCAGGAAGGAGGACTCCCGGGACTTCTTATTTGAGAAGCCTTTTGTTTTATTTTGAAAATCCTTAGAGGAAGTTCAGTTTTTTCCTCCCACTTGACAGAAAGAGTAAAACTGAATGCGGAAGTTTGGATTTGGTTCAGCAGCAGAGAAACAAAGCAGCGAGTCACTGAGCTGGGAACTTTATTTTCCTGCGGACTGGAAGAAAAGTGAAGGGTGAGTTTGTTTCTGACACGTTCGTCGTTTTTCTCTCCTTCTTACTGAAAACGAACTTCCTGTCGTGGTGCGTAAGTTTAGGCCACCGTTAACAGTAAAAAGCAGGACCTGCGTTATCTCTGCTGCGGAGGAAACGCCACACGCCAGACTCCTTTTAAAAACTCTCCGTTTAGTATCTGACGTCGTTCCTTTGGACAAACAACTTTTTTCGTCCAGTAAACTTGAGCTAAAAGTTTTTCATTCGTAATAAATCACCCGCTCTTCACTTGGGCGTGAACCTCCCTCAGCCAGCAGCCGGATAAAGCTCCAGCTTTTCACAGGTCACTGCCGCGATGCGTCCAACATTTCTGAGCAAAACGCTCCGCGGCTGGAAAATGGTTTGATGAGATGAAGCTCCATCAAACCGAATGTACCCGAACACACATCCGCTTCAGTCAGAGCCTGAAGGCATGGTCTGCACGGTGCCTCTGCTGGTGTATATGAAAGAAATGAATAAATAACTAAACATTTAAATGAAGTTTGGCTTGGTGATATTTCTTTAGGCGACTGAAGGCGTTGTAGTTCCACCTGATAGACGATGACCTTCTGGCTCTCAGTCACTTTTATCAGCATTAACTAACCGTACAGCTGCACACCACCTGTGCACGTACCTGCTCGGTTTCGCTTTCACTCTCAGCAGCACAGCAGGGCTGTGCATGTGTCTGTGACAGGTGCACAGGTGTGTGAGCACCAGCACCTCACACAGCCTCTGCTCGTTTTCTCTCTCACCCGAAAGGCCTGAGAGGTCTCAAAGCCAGTTCTTTCTCCTGGTGTGTTTTAATTAAGCTTCGTGTGAATCCGGGAAAACCTCAGTCCTGTTACAGACATGTAGGAGTTCTGTGAAACATGTAGGAACAGCGTCATCATGGCATCATGGCATGTTACAGACATGTAGGAGTTCTGTGAAACATGTAGGAACAGCGTCATCATGGCATCATGGCATGTTACAGACATGTAGGAGTTCTGTGAAACATGTAGGAACAGCATCATCATGGCATCATGGCATGTTACAGACATGTAGGAGTTCTGTGAAACATGTAGGAACAGCGTCATCATGGCATCATGGCATGTTACAGACATGTAGGAGTTCTGTGAAACATGTAGGAACAGCATCATCATGGCATCATGGCATGTTACAGACATGTAGGAGTTCTGTGAAACATGTAGGAACAGCGTCATCATGGCATCATGGCATGTTACAGACATGTAGGAGTTCTGTGAAACATGTAGGAACAGCGTCATCATGGCATCATGGCATGTTACAGACATGTAGGAGTTCTGTGAAACATGTAGGAACAGCGTCATCATGGCATCATGGCATGTTACAGACATGTAGGAGTTCTGTGAAACATGTAGGAACAGCGTCATCATGGCATCATGGCATGTTACAGACATGTAGGAGTTCTGTGAAACATGTAGGAACAGCGTCATCATGGCATGTTACAGCCGTGCAGAGCTTCCACTGTTTTAATGTGGAGGAGCTGAGGAGTGTTTGTTGTTATAACAAGAAAAGCGTCTGATTATTGAGAAAGTTGTCATGTGAGGATAAGACGTAAAGAATGTGGAGGCTGCAGCGTCTCTAACAGCTCAGATTCCACTGAGACGCTGTGAGTGCAGCTGGGACACTTTGCAGATGTCCTCAGGTGCTCAGAGAGGTGAGAGACCTCTGGGTTTCCTGAAGTCTCTCACCTCTCTGAGCACCTGTTTCCTGTTTCTGCCTCTGAACAGACGCACTTCTTCCTCTTGTGTAGTTGCTGTGTTGTTGTGTTGTTGTTGTGTTGACATTTTTGCAGATTTATCACAGAGGAGAAACTGAAACATCACATTGACATAAGTATTCAGACGCTTTACCCTTTTCCAGCGGTTACAGCCTCAGGTGTGTGGACCTTCCAACACCTGGATTTGGGGATTTTCTGCTGTTCTCGTCCACAACACTTTAAACTGAATATTGCACAGAACAGGACATTTGAAGACACGTGCCTGGACACTGCAGAGCTGTGAAGCAGTGTACAGACTGAAGAATGAATCAGATCAATGGACAGTGGAAATAATCGTTAGCTGCTTCAGTGTTTTTGATTTGGATAGTGATCATCTCACTTTAGGTGATGTTATCGTTTCAAACTCTCTGCTTTTATCAGTTTCCAGTCCAAACTGAAGAAACCAGTAGAAACAAACAACATGAGGAGTTTGATTTGATTAGTTTAAAAGCAGCATCATCATCAGCTGTGAGCTTCTGTCTGTGGTCGAACTGCAGCCATGTTGTTCTGTGTGTCAGTGAATAACTGAACCTCCTCTGTCGTGTCTCTCAGCTCTGTCATGGCCTCTGAAGTTTACTCCTCGACGACGACTCCGAACCCCAAATCCTCGTGGTGCTTGGTTCCATCAGAGCATCTGGACAAAATCCGCTTTCTGCTCAAAATCACTGAAGTGGTGAGTTTAAAGGTCCTGAAACTTTCCTCTGAGCTGAAAACGTCTGTGTTTTTTTTATCGATGTGGAAAAGGTGTTAAATGACATTCTGTTCTTTAAAAAGTATTTTGGTGGATCCCTGGGAACCCTGTGTTAGCTGATCTGAGTCTGAGCTCCGTAAATAATGATTTGAACAGTCGAGTGTGAACGTTTCCTTGAACTCGATTTCTCGTGTACATGCGTTTCTGTTTGCTGTCTGAGCTACGTGACCGTGTCACTGCGGCACTGCTCACCTGTTCACCTGCAGGGAGCTGCGTGCAGAGACGGCTCCTCGTCAGGTGCAGCGCTGAGTTAATGTGTGTGTCTGGTAGTTTTGATTGTGAGTGTGTGTAACGTGATGACTCACATGTGTGTTTTCAGTGTGTTATTGTCTCAGAACCGGACTCAGCTGAAGCTGATCTCAGATCTGAGCTGAGTCTTTGACTTGCAGTTATTTCAAACGTCAGCTGAATGCAGTGAGAGTGGATGATGGATTCAGAGGATCAGTCCAGCTGCTGCTTTCACTTCATGTCTCTGTTAAGTCTTTTGTTGTTTGGACAGTTCAGGTGCAGGCAGGTAAACCTCATCAAGTCTCTACAGGTGTAGGCCCCTCCCCCCGAGCCGCTGAGCAGAGGAAAGCTTGGCTCACAGTCTGTGGTTTGGTGATATGAACAGTTCATGTACTTTATGTTACTGCTTCACTGAATGTTCCTGATTAAACGAGTGTGTCGTTTCCAGAAAAGCCTGTTTCTGCAGGCGTGACCTCGTGAGAGGCTCCAGACTCACACCGTCTTCAGTCAGTTTAGGAAGAGGCCCGAACTTACCCAGAATGCATCACAAAGCTGCCCTAGTTTTTGTCACAAAGTGGACAGTGGATCTAAGCCGGAGTCTGAATTCGAACGGGACAGTTAAACCTGCAGGACTGCAGCACGAGCAGCACACACACAGTGTGTTGTTTCCAGGAACACACAACAGCGACACACACACAGTGTCTCTTACATCACACTCACTAACTGTGAATCTGATGTGTGTGTGTGTGTGTCACTGGATCTTGCTCATGCAGCAGCAGGAAGCTGCAGACTGGGAAGTGAAAGTGTTGCAGCTCTGACTGTTGGGGAGCAGAGAGCTGTCGTTAGCAGATCTCAGAGCTGCTGACCCTCCGCTGTCGCAACAGCCACTGAGGCCTGCATCCGGATCAGCCCTCTGCATGCTGCCCCCCCCCTCTGTGGTAAAACGGTCTGGATCGACCAAACAGTCTGACACTGTGAGGCCTGACAGTCTGTGGTGCTCAGGGTTTCACTGGGTTTAGTTTAAGTTTCATTCATCAACATAAACAACTGACTCCACATCTGTCCAGATGCTGAATGGGCTGAAAGATGTGACCTAACTCCCATGATGAAAGCTGATGTTCACGATGTGACCCCAGCGTCGGAGTTTGTTATTGATTAATCTGCTGATTATTTTCTCCATCAGTCGTTTGGAGTATTTAATGTAAGAAAATGAAAAGTGGCCGTTGCACGTTCTCAGGGTCCAAGCTGGCGTCCTCTCATAGGCTCCAGTCAGGGACGTCTCCAGTCTCATCACACTGTATGAACCTGTGCAGGTGATGGAGGAAGGAGCTTTAACGTCACAGTCCATCTCTGCCTCCTCTGCTTTGCACGCAGTCAGCTGATGTTTGAGGAAGATGACGTGTCCTGTAAATCCGTCAGCGTCTCTCCGTCCAACATCAGACTCCGCCCGTGTTCAGTCCTACAGATTCACAGAACGAACTGATGCAGTGGAGAGTGTGACACCACCTGATAATTTACAAAGATGGATTCAGACGTGAGATCTGACCAGCACAGATGCAGAAATGAGTCTGGATGAAAGAGAGAGTCGTAAATCTCGTCTGGATTTTACCTGGATACAACACACCTGAAATATTCCTGATCTCCTTACCTGAGGCCAGGTGTGCCGACGTGAATGACCTGTGCAGTGTGTGACTTCCTGCTGTGGGATTACTGGTACTGTGCTCAGGCTGTGATCAGACTGTTGTCAGTGTGTCCACAGGACGGTTCCCAGGAAAGGTTTCACTCACCTTCATTGGTTCCACGCATGTGGCTGCTGCTTCTGTTTACCTGAGCTCGGCCCCGGAGCCGCGGGGCCCGGCCGCAGCTCGGCCCTGATCTGCTCAGCTTTACTGACCTGTCTCACATGTATCATGATCTGCTTTGTCCTTCAGATCAGCCTGGAACAGTGGGTGCTGTTCTCAGTCTGTAAATAAAATGAATGGTGTTAATCTAACCTTAACTTCCTGAGGTGCTTTCACAATAAAGGCCCTCTGGTATGTTACAGCGTCTGTGCTCCGTCCTCAGACACCGGGACGGACAGTGATGACGGTTTCTGTCGACCATCACGGTGTCACAGGAGGAAACCAGACCACACTGTGGGTGTTTCATCTGTTGTTGTCTTCATGTTTCTTGAGAAGTGGCACAAACAGAACGGTTCCTCAGCAGTTCTGGGTTCTTTAGTTCCTCAGCAGCACAACTCTTAGATGTGTGTGGTTGAAAATGTGGTTTGACTTCTGATTTAATAAGAAAGAAAAAAAACAATGAAAATAATCTTATTTCTGAGTCTGTACGTGACTGTGGTCAACGACTCCACGATCAGATCCTACAGCACGGCGGAGGAGGAGTCTGAACACCGGTCTCTGTCTTTTTAATGTTGACGTAAATCTGAAACATCCACAGATGTGGAGATGAGACGATGACAGCTGCCACTGCCCAGATCAGGTTTCTCTGGGTGTCTGCTGATACCAATCACACCTGATGCTTGATGTTGTTGTTATTGTTGGTGAGATCCTCCTTCTCCCTCTCCTCCCTCCCTCCTCCCTCCTCCTCTCCTCCCTCTCTCTCCCCTCCTCTCCTCCCTCCTCCTCCTCCCTCCCCTCTCCCTCTCCCTCCTCTCCTCCCTCCCTCCTCCTCCCTCCTCCTCCTCCCTCCTCTCCCTCCCTCCTCCCTCCCTCCTCCTCCTCCCTCTCCCTCCCTCCCTCTCTCCCTCCCTCCTCTCCCTCCCTCCCTCCCTCCCTCCCTCCCTCCTTCCCTCCCTCCTCCCTCCCTCCCCTCCTCCTTCCCTCCTCCCTCCTCCCTTCCTCCCTCTCTCCTTCCCTCCCTCCCTCCCTCCCTTCCTCTCTCCTTCCCTCCCTCCCTCCTCCCTCCCTCCCTCCCTCCCTCCTCCCTCTCCCTCCTCTCCCTCTCCCTCCTCCCTCCCTCCCTCTCTCCTCTCTCCTCCCTCTCTCCCCTCCCCTCCCTCCCTCTCCTCTCCTCCCCCTCCTCTCCCTCCCTCCCTCCCTCCTCCCTCTCTCCTCTCCTCCCTCCTCTCCCTCCCCCCCTCTCTCCTCCCTCTCTCTCTCCTCCCTCCCTCCCTCCTCTCTCTCCCCTCCTCCTCCCTCTCTCCCTCCCCCCTCCTCTCTCCCCTCCTCTCCCCCTCCCTCTCTCCCTCCCTCTCTCCTTCCCTCTGTCCTTCCCTCCCTCCCTCTGTCTTTCCCTCCTTCTCTCCCTCTCTCATCCCTTCCTCCCTCTCTCCTTCCCTCCCTCCTTCCCTCTGCAGTGACGTCACAGAGCGGAACTTCTTATTTAAGCCTTAAATGTAGTTAAATGAGCCGATCCAGGTGCATTATGGGACACGTAGGATCTGACTCTCACAGCAGCTGATGTATGTTGAACAGTAAGACTGAGTAAATATCTGGAGAATCTTTGAACTTTAACCTCTGACCCTCTGTGTGTGAGCGCCGCAGCAGATTCGTCTCTTCTTCCTCTGACACAGATCTTTGGACAGTCGGGTGTCAATGAGCAGCAGGAAGATGCTGAGGTTTGTTTCACAGCCTGTTCCTGATCTCAGATGGGAATCAAACTCTCATCTGTTTCAGCAATGATGCCTTGCTCTGCTGCCCCGCCCCCCAGCTTAACAGTGCTCAGTGGTCCGTACAGAGTGGGGGGGTTGCTCACTCCGCTGACGTCAGACGTCTGGTTTTAACTCTGTGGTTCAGGGTTTGTCTCAGTGAAGAAAACACAAAGACTTTTTATAAGCTGAGGTTCAGCTCAGCAAAGCGACTGACACAGAATGTTCCTACAGTAATGGCCTCCGAGTCTGGAGTTTGGTTTACCACATGACGTTCTCCGTCCTACACATCCTCGCGTCTTTAAAGCTGCTCTCATCACATGACCGAGTCCCTGCAGAGGCTTGTGGCCGTGCGGCAGCGTGGAGCAGGAGGCAGCTCTGTCGGCGCCACTCGTCATTTCATTCATTATTATTTGCTGACAGTTCGATCTTTGAAGAGTCAGCTGAAGAGAACAAAAGCTGTTTGTTGGAAGTGAAGAGACGTATTTAAAGGACGCGTTCACAGTTTTTTGAGTCAGTGTTAGTTTATCTGAGTGAATATGAGACTCCTGCAGTCACAGTTAATCACATCACACTGAAGCGGCTGTAACCTGGAGAGCTGAGGCCTCGTATTACCTCAGATAACAATACGTGTTTACTCAAAACAAAGAGTGTGGATGAAGAGGAGGAACGATCAGAGCAAGAAAAACCTGTTTCACAGTTCATGTGCTCACCTGACAGGTGAAGTCTCTCTCTTACTGACATGTATTCAGTTATTTCCACATTCTTGTTCACATGATATGTAAATAACAAAGGGAGTGAATGAACGAGTGAAATGAGCAGCAACTTATTATTGTTTATTTCCTACCAAAGCATCATGTTTAATAACTCTTCATGTTTTCAGAGCAAAAATCTTAATTTGCAAAGTGATCAAATAAAAAAATGTTCGTATTTCCCTCTGATGTGGTGGAACAGGAAGTTTTAAGAAATAAAACGCGAGTGCTCATGTACAGTCCTGAGCAAACGTACTTAGTTACTTTCACTTTGGATTGTACCATTAAAGCCTGCGGGGGTGGGAGTAATGCGTCTCTCTCCAGCAGGATGGAGATGATGTCTCCTTCCTCTTCCTGTTGACTCGGCTCAGTGTGGTTCAGGCACGCCCAGGATGTCCACATGGTGTGTGTTGGCATTTTGGGAAGCAGCCACCGCCCACACACACACACACACAGCTGAATGGTCGGAGTGGTTCTACCACAACAGTCACGTCACGGTTAATAAAACAGTCGCGGCTCTCAGCTCGTGTTATACTGGTTTAATGTCCCAGTTTCTGCTCAGACTGGACACGTGTCACATTTAACACTGTTGTTGTGCAGCAGCCGTTAAATTACCTCACGTTCATCAGACATTGTGCATTCAGCCCCCAGCAGAAGTTTGTACTGTCGCTCCACCGCTGTGGTCCGGAGATATTCACAGTTCCCTCAGGATGAACTGTAATAATCCTCTGACCTGTCATGGCCCCTGACCCCTGACCCCTGACCACAACATAAATCTGATAAAATCATAATTGGATTTTGTGCAGCAGAAACATGTTTGTTTCCCTTCATCCCTGTTTCAAAGAGTGGAGAGAACACTGAGCAGTGACCCAGACACAAGCTGAGAGACGCTTCAAAGTGTAAAAATTAACCTGTCAGCGCCCCCTGGAGGACAAACTGAGGGAGACACGAGTCAGTCTGCTGATGTCCACTGAAATCAGCCTGGACGATTGATTGTTGAAGCTCTGATGATTTCTCAGTTTTAGGCTTCACCTCACTGTGATGTTTATCACCTACAGCTGAAACCACTGGATTTACCCACAACTGAAGTTCAGTTTTTATGAAGTTCAGTATTTTATGCTAATATTGAGGATTTTCAGTTGTTTCTTTCTTTTGTGATTCTAAAGTAAATATTTCGGGTTCAGGACTGTTGGTTGGACATGAGACTTTTTGTGAAGTCACCCTGGGGCTGAGTAAACTTTGATAGATTTTGTTCACACACATTTTTTAGGCCAATCAGTTAACTGATAAAAGAATCAACAGAAGTGTTTCTCCACGCCTTTTTAACCCGACGCTCTCTGTCTCTCCGTCAGCTCTTGTCCTTCGTGGCCTTCATCCTGGAGGAGGTGGTCAGCAGCTGTGCCAGCTGCACCGCCCTCTACTTCTTTGAGTTTGTCAGCTGCACAGCCTTCCTCTTCACCCTGCTGCTCCTCATCCTCCTCTCCACCACCCTGCACACCAGGGTCGGCATCACCTGCTGGCCCAAGCTGGTAAGAGCTGGTTCTGGTTTGATATAAGCTGCTGAGGATCAGCTCTGTGCTGAGAGACCCACCTTCTGTAGGTTTGTCCTTCCATCCAGACGAAACCTCACATCAGTGATGTTGTTGCTGTATCCACCACACGACCATATGTTTACAAAAATACTTCTTTAAAACAGTTGTTAAATGTGAAAAAGTGATCTTCAAATGTGCACAGGTAAACAGGTAAACAGGTTCTTCTGTTTCTGTCTGGACGGTGAGGGTGGCCCTGGAGGACTGTCAGCACTTTTGATTGTGTGTCTGTAGAAGAGCTTTGGCTGACAGTGGCTGCATCACACGTACAGTTTACAAGATTAAACTGATCCTGGTTCAGTGTCTGAGCACAGAGCTGCATGAAAACACAGGGAGGTGACGACAGAGCAGGAGGAGACTGAACGCAGGGTTAACTCTCATCAGAGGAGCAGACTGTGAACAGCCGTGGAGAAGAAGACCTTCGCTGTGATCAGTGCTTTTCACTGCCTGTTTATGTGATCACACTGCTGTTGTTATTGGTATTTATGCTGATTCTGTGATTGGGTCATCCAGCCTTCTCACTCCTCACCAGGTGTCGGCTGTGGTGCAGTTTTGTTGTCTTACAATCATTCCTCATATACAGAAACCACTGAGTCCTGAATCCTTTGTGTAGTGGCAGTTTAAACCCTGGTGAACATCAGTGTCCATCACCTGAGACAGGTGGAGCATCCACACGTGCTCCAGCTGCTGGCTGTTCTCACGCCCCGCCCCCACCCACAGTGTCCATTGTCCACTGAGTAGAAGCAGCTGTGAGCAGGTGGACTTTATGGCAGCACATCTCTCAGGTGAGGCGACGACTTCCACATCCCAGAGTGTCCGCCGTCACAGCTCCACTTCACCCTCATCTGTGCTCCGGAGTGGAACACCTCCTTCTCCGCTATGGGCTGCCCACACGTCTGACACATCCTGAACAGCTCCATCAGCTTCTGGTTGTAAACGACCGTACAGTCTTTGTCGGAGTCTTCGTCAGACTCATCAGATGTGGTTACTGAGCTGAACTCTGGCTCGGAGTGGAAGCTGCTGTCGTCCAGCGGGTCGACGGACACCACGATGCAGAAGCTTTCATCGGACCCGGCTGCTGGAGGCGACTGTGCCGAGCTGCCTGCAGCTCCACAGGTCGTCTGAGGACAAAACAGACAGTGGACAGTGAAACCTCAACTTCCAGTTTCTGTTCCAGAGATTTAAAAACTTCTGTCCTTTATCCCAGTGACATTGTTGACAGTACTAATAACTAAACATTCAGCTTTGGACCACAGACAGTGAACTAACCACAGACACTGGACTGTCTCACTGTTGTCCCTGCCCAGATCACCCAACCCGCCCCTGTGTGAAGTCCACCTGCGGAGGGACACCGCGTTTTAACGTGTAAATCTAACGAACGCTTACCTGAGTTCTGGATCTTTTTGGAGCCGGGGGAGCTGGATCTGTGCCGCCGCGCTCACCCTGCCCTCTCCCGGGGAACACTGACGGCACAGCGCCGCTCTTCAACGTCGGCTTTGGCGCGATGTTGAGTATTTTAGCTCGGAAATCCTCCTCGTAGTCCTCGGCTTTGAAGTGCAGGCTGCACACCCGGACGCCGCTGTACTTAGAGACCGGTGTGTTCTCGTCGTACCTGGGGTTCTGGATCGCCGTCAGCCATGTTCTGCAGCGCTGCGGGTCTCTGGTCGGTAATCCGTGAAACACGACGCCCATCGACTTCGCCTCATCGTAGCTTTTACACCCGGGAACACAGCACCTCCACGGCATCGCTCCTGTCCGACAGGACACGGGACAGTGTGCAGTGTCAAATTAGTGTCCGTCAATTCACGACTGCATCAGGACAGGAGCTGTTAGCGTAGCTGCTGTTAGCATTGCTCCTGTTAGCATCGCTGCTGTTAGCATCGCTCCTGTTAGCATTGCTCATGTTAGCATCGCTGCTGTTAGCGTAGCTTTTGTTAGCATAGCTCCTGTTTGCATCGCTGCTGTTAGCATAGCTGCTGCTGCTGCTTCTTCTCCATGTTTTCTTTCCGGTTGCTGAACAGCGACACGGCGCTTTGTCACCACCAATTGGTAAAGAGATCAGATTCTAACTTCAAGCCTTTTAAGCACATTAGGTAAATAAATCGAAATAAAATATGTTTTAGGCAAAATAATAGGAACACCTGCCAACATAACAGTTCAGCAGCAGCACGGTTTGCAGGTGAATCAGCTCCTCTTAAGCACAGTGTCTGAACATTACTACCTTTATTATCAGACTTTATTAGTTTAACTGTTGTTAATAAACTCACCACTGAGTCTATATATGCACACACACACACACACACGTATAGTGTGTTTATAGAGCAGGTGTACGGTTCAGATGGGGGTGCACTTTATCTGAAGCCGTCTGAGACTAAATCTCAAAGACTAACTAAGCCTGTTTCAAAAGGTTGAACCTTTCCTTTAAGCTGTGACAGGAGACAAAGTCCTCAGCTGCTCTTCTTCTTCTTCTCCTCTGCAGGACTTCCTGTACACCGCCGGCATCGCCCTGTTGTTCCTCATCTCCTCTATCGTTTTCGCCTCAGGGAACAACGGCTCCACACTGGAGAGGAGTGCTGTGGTAAGACACTGCTGACCTGTCTCACTTCTCCTCTCCTTTACCACCTGTTTTCCTCCTCTCCTTCCCTCCCTCCTTCTCCCCTCTCCTCTTTCTTCCTCTCCTCTCCTGCCTCCTCCTCTCCTTTGAGACTGTCTGACCTTTGCTTGAGGTGATTTTGTTTGTTTTCTCCTCCTCCAGGTGTTTGGTTTCCTGGCGATGGTGGTGTTTGTCGTGGACCTCTTCTGGTTCTATAGGACCCGTGGGTTTCCTTGGCAGAGAGGGGGGAAGCCAGACTCCAGCAACGGTGGCCCTGCGGTGGTGAACTCTCCACCGGAGACGGAGAAACTCAACAGCGTAACAGAATAAGTCTGTCTTCATGTTCATACACATGAAGACAGACTTATTACACATGCACATGTACGCTGTGCTCAGAGGTCAGAGATTATTTTACACACTATTCCTTTAAGGACAGGAGGCGGAGCTTCAGCGACAGGTGGCTCACCTGAGGCCCATTTCGAAAGTATTTTTTAAATCCTGTTTTTATTCATTGTTCATCACAGCTGAGGACACTCTGTGCTGCAGTAATCAGTGTGATCAATCTTCCAATAATTAATCAAGCACAGTGCAGAGAGTCCATCAGTGTGCAGCGTTTTAATACCAGCAGGTGTGTCCTGTCTTTGATGGATGTTTTTCCCTGATTTTTTTTAAAGACTTAAAAACATTTTTAAGGAAGAACAGACACTAAAACCATCAAACCACTAAATATTCTGCTGGAAAGTTTATTTTTTAAGATTTTAAACATTACTATCAATTAGAGCTGGACAATCTATAGATCAGTCTTTTTGTGATTGTGTTTTTTTCAATATCATGAAATTTCTTAATACATTTTTTTTAAATCAACAAAAATCAAATACTGCCATAAAACTCCTGCTAAGATTGAAAATCAATATATCCAGATTTATCAGACCGTAAAAAATGATCTTTAATACGGAGGAGAAGTCGTCTGGTTGTGCTGATTGATTTTCTCAGCTGTGGCCGCGAACGCCTCGTGAAGATTCAGATTTAGACCCAGAAGATTTTTACTGCTCTCCACAAAGAAAATCTGCCTGTGTCTGACACAAAAACGGTTTTAAAAGCAGTTTCAGTACAAACATTTTGACGTCCCCAACTGAACAGCTGTGATGTTGTTTGACTGTCTTAATATTCTGGTTAAAGACGGTCAGCAGGGGAAACAGTCTCTTCTTTTTCACATCATTTCTTGTCGCAGCTGTTTAACCTTTCTGTTTGATGCTCGCTGCCTTCAGGCTGATGCTCAGCTCAGTTTACTGTTTAATCGTTGTTCCATCTAAAAACAGTGGACAAATCTGTTTGTTAATCCATCACTTTAAAGGAAAAACTCACAGAAAAGTTTTTTCTTCCTGCGGATGAGTGACTATGACGCGGCGTCTTTCTGCAACTTCCTTCTAAAAACTATCTTGTTTGTAAAAACCAGCCTTTTAGCAGAGACTGGTCTTTATTTCTAACTCCACCTGCCTCATACATACATTCCTAAAAGCTTCAGTGTGGGTTTTTTATGTCGTTCTATATCACTTTTTTTTTCAGTAGACTCTTTTCACTTTAATGGTTGGTCTCCACCAGACTCTGCTTTCAGTTCCTCTGATTTTAACACTCATCTTAATAACTTTTTATTTTTCAGTGTTTTATGAAGGAAATGATGTTGTTGAATATGAATAACCATCCGCTGTTCATTAATGTCTGGATTTTACTGATTTTACATTTAGCTGGTTTTTGTATTTTTTTCCTCATATCAGTCTGAAGTTTATTTTCATTTTTACTGCCACTGCCCTTAGTCATTTTGAGGATTTCTTCATCTGAGATTGATTTATGATTCATGAGGTAATTACTGACTCACAATATTTGAATTATTCAAAGTGAAGGTCAGGATTTTGTTCACTTAAATGAAGGAACAGATAAAAAAAATTGGTTTAGTCTGAATTAAGATCAGGTTTGAGCTGAGGCTCACATTGTGCTGCAGCAGTAGCAGGTTATTTGGATGTTTTTGTTTAAAACAGACAACACAAAACTTTTTTGATACTGAAAAAGGTGCCATTTTATGTTTCTTTGTGGTTTTACGGTAGTTGTTTTGTATCTCTGTGGCCGTTCATTCATCCATGCAGATATTCCTGTAATATTTTGGGCTTAATGACCAACAACAACTAGAGGAGTTAAGACTCTGACTTATGCCTCGAAGCACAAAGAGTCACGTTAATACTTTTAAAAATAATTTTTTTAAATGTATATTTTGACGTTTATGCCCAGAAAATGAAGTGGACTGCACGTTAGAAGCAGATACGACAAACTAATTGTTCTTTGTACATGTATGAATTTTCCAAAATTTCCACGTTTTTTTCTTTACATTCCTTTAAGTGGTCACGTTTCTTCCTTTTCTCGGTTTTTCAGTGTAAAAAAATCTTTTAACAATGTCAAAACTTAGAAATCAGCGAGTTTTTTGTTTTACTGCTGATGTTGATTCTGTTGTACAAAGTAAAGACAGACAGAAACAGAAGATGTGAATTAAACTGCCCATAATTAACCAAGCAGACGCAGTGTGACATACGCAGGTTACGAGTTGTTCAGGTGAAAAAAGACATAAAATAATTTGTAAAACCTAAAAAAATCATGACACCTGACACAGATTGAAACCACAGAAAACATCAGGAGGTTTAATTCAGCTCTGGACCAGGAATTACTGAGCGGGAATCGTATTAAAAATATTTACTGATTTGTGTCAGTCAGATAATCCATAAATCAGTTTTTATATTGACACAGACTCATGTTCAGGACAGTTTATTTTGGAGTTAAAAAGGATTTTAAATTAATCAGTTTTAACAGATATATTTCCATGATACTCTCCTGCTCTGTGTTTATGTCTGTTGTATATGGCCACGGTATATTCTCTGATGTAATAAACAGATTTCCAAGAAATAAATATGCTGTTTTTTATTCTTATTCTATATTTAAATGCAGTTTTCAGTCACATTTGCAGCTTTTTTCCTCCTTGTGGCTCAGACTGTTTGATATTTCAGCTTGAAAGAATTTAAATATAACACCATTGCTGTTCTCATGGAGATTAGTCTATAAATTATAAGGTTAACTCAAATATACCAGATGAATTTCATTCATGTAACAAATTCAGAAGTAAATGCAAAGATATTTATTCTTTATGTTCATCTTAAACAAAATAATTACAACCAGTGACAACAGGAAAATGTAGCTTGTAGGTTAATAACAGTTTTATCTGCACTTCTGATACTTTAAGTACATTTATCTGATTGTTATTAATTTTATTTTATTTTATTTATTTATTTATTTATTTTTCTACTGAAGGAATGTATTGTGTTGTGTTGTGTTGTATTGTATTGTAATGTATTTTTACGTCACACGTTGACTTGAACGCTTCCTCCCCCACCGCGTGAGTGAAACAGCGCCGCTCTGGGTTGTAGCTGCTGGTAACTGTCAGGCCGTGTGGTCAGAGGCGGTATTGCACTCATGCAGTCAATCGTGGAGTCTCCTGCGGAGGAGCAGGTGAAGGTAAGCGGTTTGGTCCGGGCATAAAACTCAACCAAAGCTTCGGTTAAGCTGTGAACTAACAGGATTTAGGAAGGGAAACTGTGAAGTCGAAGGCCAGCCGTATTCTGACCGAACTATAGGAAGTTTAAATTAAAGAAGGGAAATTTTTTTCTTTTAGGTTTTTCTGTCACTTAGCTAACATGTTATTAGCTATTACTATATGTAATTAGCTGCTGTTGGCGGGAGAACTCAAAAAAACAAAATGGCGTGACAGCAGCAGGAACAGCGGGACGGCACCAGATGTCCCGGATATGGAGGAGTTCAGCTCGGTGAAAGAAAGAAGAATGGACTTTAAATCGTGAGTAAGAGACGCCTTTGTCTTTTCTGCTGGTTTCTGAAACGTCTGCTGTAGCTTCTCGTTCCGCACAGAGACGGAGACGGAGACTTAGCTCACAACGCTGAGACCGATTCTGCGCTTTTGGCTCATTTACTGTCGTGAAAGTGTTAAACAACTTAGTTAAAGCGCGAGGACTGTTTAAAATCCACTTTCCGACTTTTGCTTTATTCTGCATTTTGTCCACCCAGACCAGGTCTGGTTTAAAAACTACCATGTCCAACGTACTCTTGGACTTGGACTAGATTAACAAATTGGACACCAATAACTGTTTAAAACAGCTTCAGATTTATGAAACCTTTATTGGGAAACACTGAAGACGCGGATTTCACTGCTTTTTCCCATCTAGACCACATCAGACCTGGTCTGGATAAAAAGCCACTGTACAGAAACTTCAGTCTGGATTAGATCACTACAGGATTATATAAACTGATCAATCAGTCAGACTTTAGGTCTGAAGTCAAGTCTGAAAGTGGGTTTAAAACATTGTTTAGGATTTAACCATGATGTGTAACACATTTTCACAACAATATTTCTGTAACCTGTATAAATACAGCTGGACCGGCACCAGGTTCTTGAAGACGTTCCACCTCTCATCCGAAAGGCTTCTTCAGTTCTTCAGAGGTGGAACGTTGTCAAGAACCTTGAGCTGGTCCAGCTGCCTTTGTATGGGTTTTGAAATACCATGACCTGGCTGACTGAGCACCTTCTCAGACACATCTCACAGCAGTAAGTTGTAAAAGGACAGCGTGTCGCTGAGCATTGGTTTTTCCTGAACCTTCCCCTTCAGAAGCTAACTTTAGTGTTGACAGCTAGTGATTGTGTGCCATGTGTCCAGCTGTTGTGTTGTGTTGTTTACACTGAACTCTCTGAGCACATTTCTTGGTTGTTACATCTCCTGTTGACTGTGGGAGGTGTGTGTGTGTGTGTGTGTGTAGTTAGCTCAGAGTGTAAGGTGTGAGTTATTGTTTATTGAGTATCAGCTTTAATTATAGTGTGGGTCTTGTGTGTTTTTATGTCCTTAGACAAGAGGAGTGTAAGTCATGGATTGGATATGTGCATTAATACTTTTTAATCTGTAAAAATACACAATACAATGAGGGTTGCAACTATTGATTATTTTCATAACTGAATGATCTGCCAGTTATTTTCTAACGTATTTGTTTAATTCAGCATCAGAAGATGGTGAAAAAGTTTCTGTCACAGTTTCTCAGAACCCAAAGTGATGTCTACTTTTATTTGACCCACAGTCCAAAACCCAAAGGTATTCAGTGAACTGTACTCAGATAACACACCATCAAATATTAACATTTCAGAAGTTGAAAGTGAGCCAATGCCGCATCTTGCATGCTGCCATATTTTTGTAGATGACCTGCCTGACTCCTACACTTCTTCTGAACCGTGTCACTAAATCTAACTCATAGTTTCACTCACTGACTCTGAGTCACATTTCCTGTTTGCACAAAGTGCTTTTAAAAACCACGTTTTTTCATTGGTGAGCGGCAAAACTGAAAGTTTTTTTAAAATACATTTTTATTTGGAACATCACTTTACATTAGTTCAGGACATTATTATTTATAACATTTGTATAACAGTATGTGTGTGTGTGATCTTTAAATTAAGTTGAATATCCAGATCCGTGTTTTTATGACTGCACTATAAACATCTTAAAGAACTGAAACGCCAAACTGAAGCAAAAAATAAGAAAGCATTTGACAAAAAAGGGAAAAATATAAACAGTGAATTACAGTATTCAGTGACAAGCTGCATGTGCAGACATATACCCTCAACATATGTTTTATGAGTGTTAATGACATGAGTTCAGTGCAGGACTCAGTCACCACCGATCAGTATTAGAGCCGATGACGGGGGGATGTCAGACGCTCGTTCCTCAGGTTGTCAGCTTGAACAGATGAGGGTCAGAATCAGTGTCAGTTCAAAATTATTCTTGTGCTGAATCACTGACTCCTGTCCTTTGCCCGCTGAGCTGTAAGTGAAACACAACTGACAGTGAGGATCACTGCTCTTAAATAAGACGATTGTCTGACTGACAGAAGAGAGAGTGAGAGGATGGAGCAGTTTTATTTAACAAGCTGCATCTCACTGTGTGAAAATAATGAAGGGGAAGTGCACTTTATTGACCAGCATCACTGGTTAAGTGTTTTTCTTCTTGTAAAAACAGAAGCTGGTGTGTGGTATGTATGCAACAGTGGAGTGTTTAGGACGGGGGACAGCCAGTGTTATCCAAACTGCGGTGTGGGTGCAGGGCTTTAGAAATCAAACTGTGGACTGAGTTATTTTCTTGGCTCCGTCTGAACCGACTGAAGCTTTGGTAAGTGCTGCAGTGTGATGTGGGGCTGCAGGTTTGGGTTGTTGCTGCTGGAGTTCTGTGCTGTGCTGTGCTGATGAGCTGCCATCCATCCATCATCCATCCATCCATCCTCTTGATCCACCTGAAACACTGCTTTAAATCCTGCACTCACCTGTTCTCTCACCTGAACCTAACGTACCTTTAAACTTCTTTTAAGTCCTGCTCTTACCTGTAGCTGCAGCGGCTTGAGGCTGTTTCATCTGAATGCCCTGCTCCACTCAGCTGTCCAACCACCTTCACTTTTCATGTAGTTACTCTTGACTTACCAGTATGCTCTTACGAAGAACCTGTCTGCTGTCAGTGACTCACCTGTATTTTCACGTCTGTCTGCTGCTGACCTGTCCCTGTCTTGCAAACACGAGTCCTGTACAACAACAAGAAGAATCATTGTAGCTACAAGCATCAACGCTGCTGCTTAATAATCTGACACGCGGGTTTTTAAGAAAAGTTTATTTAGCATAACAAGGAACAGAGCCTGAGTGGGTGTGGTGACCTCTGCGTACCCCCTTTTAAAAACAAGAAAAGGAGACTAGAGTAAAATGTTTATGGTTTTCTTTGGCAAAGACAGGACAAAAGTGTAAAATGAGCTTTAATCAACAGTTGACTAAAAATAAATAGGATGACTAAATATGACTAAAGCTAACATAGATGCTTGATCTCAGGACTGAGACTAGAACTAAATCCATAAGCAGCCAACAAAATGAACAGTGGTTGTGGAGCTGATTATTTGTTGTGTTTGGTTCTTGTGGGTAGAAATTACCTTCTGATGACGATGCATGCCACTGTGGTGATGAGCGCCGTGTGCACAGCGATTAGAGCCAGATGGACGACCATCAGGATGTCCAGTTTGATTCCTGTACAGACGTTTGTTATGAGGCACTGGGCCCTTTGTAACAGGCAGCATCATACAGTTTCTGACCAGCAGAGACTGAACTGCTCAGACAAACCTTCCTCTCCGGCCTCCACGTGCAGCGTGTACGTCTGGGAGCGTGTCTTCAAGTTGTTCTTCAAACCACAGGTGTAGTTCCCAGAATCCCCTGCAGTCAGAGGGCCGAGCTGGAGGGCGGGGCCAGATGCGGGGAGGGCGTGGTCATCTCTGAACCAGGTGACCTCCAGTTGGTGGAAAGTGCAGTTTGCAGTGCAGTGCAGTGTGACTGTTTGACCCTCTCTCATCACGCTCTCACCACTGGAGCTGATTATTCTCATTTCAGTCTGATCTAAAATTAAATGAACATTTTAGTTTTTCTTAACACTGATGATTAATGTTTGTGTTTGATCATGTTATCCTCTTACCAACAACTGTGACAGTCACTCCTGACTGTTCAGTAAATTGTCCTTCAGTATGATCGGCTTCCATCCTGAAGCGAA
This sequence comes from Toxotes chatareus, assembly GCA_016801885.1. Classification (NCBI taxonomy): domain Eukaryota; kingdom Metazoa; phylum Chordata; class Actinopteri; family Toxotidae; genus Toxotes; species Toxotes chatareus. Next base: position 504,195 of record CM028886.1, on the reverse strand, counting down.
ACGTTGCTGAGTCCTCAGTCCGTAGATCTCTGATCTGTAAAGTGCAGTTCCCCTTCTTGTCTCCCAGGTATTGGTAGCGAGGGTCGTTGGTCTCAGAGTTGCTGTCGTACACAGACGGAGTGATTCCCTGACAAATGAGATGATTCTTGCACCAGCGGACTCTGACGATCTCCAGTAAAACTTCGCGTCCACTCTGAATGAAGGACCTGAGTGGTGTGAAGGTGCAGGGGAGGGTGACAGTCGATGTTTCCACAGCACAGACAGGACGTGGATAATTCACAGTTTGACCCACAGCACCTGGAAAAACACATCAGAGATAACAGCTGAGTTTTGGTGCAAAGTAACTAAAAATGTAAAACGAATGAGCAGCGTCTCCACCACTAAAATGAGAGTTTCAGTTCCACCATCTATCATGTCAGAGACGTTTGAAAAGCTCTGGATTTTTAGGTAAAAGGAACAAATGTTGTCACAGCAGATGAACTGAGACAAAAAGCTCATTAAAGTTTGGTTCTTTCTTTCTGCTCAAAGCACAAGAAAGGTGTGTACATTAAAAAAAACTCAAGGTATGAAAAAGTGAGACCTTTATTACTGAGACATTTGAAAACTTTTGGTCTCTCCAGTGTCTCAGATTTTTGGACAAAGCAGACGTCACCTTGGAAAATGGGGTTTGTCTGTTTTCACTATACTCTGATGCTTTATATACTGAAAGATTATTAGATTAATGACAATTATCTTGAATTACAGCCCTAAGAAACATGTACTGTCATATGAAATGGCACCAGAGACAGGCCGTGTCTTACCAGCCAGCAGTAACAGAAAGCCCCAAGGCATCCTTTTGTCCTGGAACACCATCCTTACACTTTGATGAGATACTTGTTCAGAATCCTACGATCAAACCTCAGGAGAGATGGTGACAGCACAGACTCACTCTCAGTCAAACTGAGATGGTACATTAAATGTCTGTTTCTCACTTCTTCTTTTTGTTTTTCAGTCAACAAGTAGTTTCTGTAATTTCCTTCCGTTAAGGGATGTCTAATCTCTTACTGCGTGTATAAACATATTGTGTAATTTCGACATCATCTTCATCATCATCTAGATCAGAAACTGTGATGTCAAACACCCATTCACAGGAAAAGGACAGCACCCACAGAGAAATTCAACTAAGACGTGAACTTCAAAGAACGAAAGTAATATGAACCTCTGAAGCTAAGGATGGTGAGCGGCCGGAGATCTAAAGTTCGTCTCAGTTTTTTCTTCTGCTGCTTTTTATCAGCTCAGGGTGAAATTTGACTTTTGTGTGAAAATGGAGGAATTTGAAATGTTTGTGTTAATCTGATGGAAACATGCTAACAACAACACACAGGGCTGTTTGAACCAGCATGACAACAATGTGCTCCTGTGCTCCAGCTACAGGAGGAACCGTTTTTAGTTTGTCTGTTTCCCTTCAGTCCAGCTGTCCCATTAACAGCAGCTGAATCAGCTGTGATCCCCCTGGGGGAGGGGGTTTGAATATCCATCCAGCAGATAAATAATCCAGTAGCATGAATGGAAATACTGTACATGAATGCAATGTTTGTAATAAACTTTATTAACTAAAAATGTACAGTCAGTATGGACACATGCACCATTTTTACCTGGTCCTCAGGTGAAACCGTTTCTGTGCTAGAATAAAAATAACATGCGTCACAGTGAACACTGACCCTTGTCATTTGTGTTTCAGAGATCCTCTCATCCAATCAGAGGGCTTCACAGCTCACTGTCCACCTCCTAAGTTGTGTTCAAGGACTCCTGGTTCCACCACAATGGTCAGAAGAGGACGGATGAAGGTGTATTGTTTGGTCGGTCCTCCTCATGGTGACTCAGCAGGTCTGCAGGTTTATAAAGAGGCAGAGATGCTCAGTGTGTCACCACGGAGACAATGGCGTGGCTGCTCTGCTTCACCTGCATCCTGGTCTGCTGCCCAGAGCTGCTGCTTGGCAAAGCTTCAGGTAAACACACCTGACCCTACCCACCTGTCTGTGTCTTTGGCAGGTTTTGTTGTTTTTTCTTAATTTTTTTGTTAGTCTTGTACATTATTGTTTGTGTTAGAGTCGTGTCAAAGGAGAAAATTCAACAGTCTGTGACTTGTTTGTGAAGACGAGGTGTGGGCACCCTTACTACAACAGGTCAACGAGGTCACTGTGAAGACAGTGAAGAAGGGGCTGCCATATATTACAGAACACGTTGCTGTTACCTTTTAAAATAGTGCGGAGACGTTCCATAGGAACCTCCCTGCCGTCTGTGTGAGGAGTGTGCTGCTGCACCCTGTGTAAAATGCTACACGGACTCTTCCGGAGTCTGTTGCATGTAAATATTTATTTATTCCTTTATTATCCCTCAATGGGGAAATGTCTCGCTGCATTTTGCCCACACCAAGCGAACAAAACACACACACACACAGGCATGCACATGCACTGGAGACGCTGGGTCAGAGGGCTGGGGTGGACCGGTGCCTTGCTCAGGGGCACCACAGCCGTGGTCGCAGAGGGAGGGGGGGCCCGTCAGTTATATGATGTAATCATTTGTGAATAATTATTTCTAAATTATTTATCGTTGTCATTGTTTCCTGATGTGTCCGTTGTTTACTCGTGATGTCACTGTGTACCGATGATGTTGTCCAGAGTACCAGCTGGAGTCAGAGACCCTGAGCCGATGTGAGCTGCTGAGGGGCGCAGCTGTTGCCAAGCAACAAGGTGGCGTCCCTCACTGTACAGAGGATGGCCGGTTCAGGTATTTATGTGTATCCTTCATTTCTCTGTTTCTGCTTCTGTGTCTGTGTCAAAGAATCAGGCAGTAGTCAATGAAAGTGACAGTACGTCCTGAGAATCTGAGACTGTGGAAACAGACCTGTTCACCTGATGATGACGCCACGCTGGCTGTAATGAGAACGCACTGACACAGGTCTGAATGAACAGACCTGAGCGTATGGGGCCCAGAGTCCTAAGTCAAACTGACTTCTAAAGGTGGCATTTGTCCAAAGCTGTGGAGAATCATCTCACTGTGTTTATGATATATGGCAAATTTAAGCCAATAACCATTATTATATATAAGTTGGATTTTAGTGTTTCCAGTAAAAACTACGTTAAAATACACATAAACGTGTTGGCATGAAGTGTTGTATGTTTTTGATATGCTTTTCTTATTCTTAATTGGAATGTAACATGCTTGTGCGTCTGTGCATGTGTGTGCGTGCGTGCGTGCGTGCGTGTGTGTGTGTGTGTGTAGACCTGTGCAGTGCAGTGGGCGAGGTCAGGAGTGTTGGTGTGTTGATGCTGAAGGTCAGGAGGTCGTTGGGACTCGAACCAACAGCTCTGCTCCTCACTGTGAGAAACACAACACGTTAACACGTTTAATGGTCATGGATGTTACAGGTCACATGTTTCTATGAGTCATTTCTCTAAGTTTAATCAGTTTTTTCTCTGGTCTCGTGTTTTAATTCAGTAAAATATTTACAACACAAAACTCAGTTATCAGTTCATTATCAGTCACTGTGGTGCAGTCAGATGCTGAAGTCTGTCTGAAATATGTACACCTTCCTCTGTCTCTGTCTGTCTGCCTGTTTCTACCTGTCTCTGTCTGTCTGCCTGTCTCTGTCTGTCTACCTGTCTCTGTCTCTGTCTACCTGTCTCTGTCTGTCTGCCTGTCTCTCTGCAGGCCCGTCTCCCTGCCAGCTGCAGTCGGTTCTGCAGTGTTCTCCTTCAGGCCTCTTTGAGTCGGTTCAGTGTGACTCCAGCAGGGGGCAGTGTTGGTGTGTGGATCAGGACGGCATGGAGCTGTACGGGACCCGGCAGGCTGGGAGACCTCAGCGCTGTACGTACAAATATTAGTGGCACTCCTGCCAATACTACGAGTTAACACTGATACTGATATCCATGCTAATACTCAACACTCATACCTGTGGTGTTAAACCCTGACACACTGATACTTCCACTGCCAGTCATACTGCTCGCACTCATACCACTGACACTTCTTACACTGCTGTTACTACACTTCAGTGTTTTTGCAGTCATTGTTCCACTGACTTGTTGACCTCTGACCTGCAGGCCCTGGCAGCTGTGACGTGAGGGAGAGGCGGCTCCTCCACGGCTTCGGGTCTCCTTCTCCTCCTCAGTGTGCAGCAGACGGCGGCTTCCTCCCTGTTCAGTGTAAATTCATCAACATGACAGACAGAACAGAGCTGGACCTGCTGCACGCCTTCAGCAGGTACACTCACCTGGTGACACGTCAACCAGTCAGCCAGCCAGTTAGCCAGTTTATCCGTGTGTGTGTGTGTGTGTGTGTTACATGTGTGTATACTTACATGTAAGTGTGTGTTGTTTCAGGTTCCCAGAAGCCTTTGAGACGTTCAGCAGTTTCCGAAGGTTTTTCCCGATGGTTTCCTCGTACTGTTTCTGTTCAGATAGCCGAGGCCGAGAGCTGGAGGACACAGGTACACACATGGCCTCGTTTAGTTTATCTAGTTTAACACACTGATGATGAGGATGAGGATGACAGTCACGCTCAAGGTGTGTACTTCCTGTCCAGGTGTGGAGCTCCTCCTGTCTGAGGTGTATGACTCTGCGTTCTCTGGTCTTCGCTCCGGTCGCTCCTTCTCTCAGACCAACATCTACAGAGTCCTGCAGAGGAGGATGCTGGGAGTGCGCCTCGCCCTCACCGGACACTTCAGATGTAAACTCACCTAGATTCATGTGGTCTGGATCTCACTGGTCTACAGTGGATTCAGTGTTTTTTTAAACTGGATTTGATTTATTTTGGATGGTCAAACTGGCTTCGGGCACTTTGACCATCCAAACCAGTTCTATGATTTCATCATCCAGTAAATCGTAATTGTCGTGTTGGGCTTGTTTGGTTGCATTGAATCACACTGGTTTCAGTTTCTGCTGCAGATGTAAGCATGTGGATTAAACCAGTTTAGACACTGGTTCAGACTGGTTTCAACTAAGGATTCACCGCTCTTTCTCCCATCTGTCTCAGGTCCCTCTCCCTGTGAAGAGGAGCGAAGGGCAGCAGTGGAGGCGTCCAGTGTTTTCATCCCGTCCTGTGAGACTGGAGGATCCTTCACTTCCAAACAGTGTCAGCAGGGGGGGCAGTGCTGGTGTGTTGACCCCACAGGCCGAGAGCTTCCTGGGACACGACAGCACGGAGACTCCCTGGTCTGCAGTGAGTATCCTGGAGTCTGACGTCTGTAGACAGAAACACTTTCTCTCCCTTTATCTCTTTTTAATTTAATCCCATATCTTTTCATCTCATCTGATTTCCTTTCATGTTGATCTGTCTCTTATCTCTTCTCTTTCTCTGCTCTTCCTTTTTTCTGATCATCACTTGTTATCCATTATAACATCATCTTATTTCTTCTTGTATGTGGTGTTGTTATATTTCATTTATCTTCTCGTCTTCCTCCTCCTCCAGGTTCAGGTCTTGCTGACTGTCTCTCTCAGCGTCGTCTGGCTCTGTCCCAGCTCTTCTCTGGTCCTGTTGATCCTCCTCTCTTTGAGGCCTCCTCTGGCAGATCTCCTGTCTCCTGTCTGTCCCTCCTCCATCCTCTTAGGGACCTCCTGCCGGTGGAGGTGGATCCATCCTCCTTCCTGTCCAACCTGGTAAAGGTTCTCCAGGGTCTCTTTCCGTCTGTGGGTGGAGCCCTGCAGGCTCTGGCTCACTCCTCCCCCCGTCGCCTTCAGGAGAACCTGTTCGGAGGGAAGTTTTTGAAGAATGCTGCAGACTTTAACTTCAGCGGGGCGGTGGGAGCTCGAGGAGCTCTCGGCCTGGACAGGCTCTCATCTCAGAGTGTCACTGTCAGCCTCCAGAAGAACCGGCACCTAGTCCAGTTTGCCAGCAGAGCCCTGGAGGACCCTGCCTTCCTCTCCGCCCTCCAGTACACACTTAGAGGACTCAGCAGCTCACACTCCACCTCACTGGAACAGGTGAGTCATAGCATGTCTTCTAATGTCTGACACCACACAGGCACCTTTAAGCCAAGCAGCCCCAGTATGAAAGAAAACATGTTGAACAGAACAAGGAGGGTGGTGCTAGAGGACAGGTGATGGGGTCTGCTCACAGTGTTTATGCACATTTAGCTGGATAAGAACTGCAGAGCTGCAATGTTAAATTCCTGTTGTTTTACAGGCTCTGACTCCTCTGCTACGTTCCTGCTCCGGTGAGGAGGAGGAGGATGCAGCGGCCATCTTTGTTCCCAGCTGCACGCCCCGCGGTGGTTTCCAGGAGGTTCAGTGTCAGGGTGGAGAGTGCTGGTGTGTCGATCCTCAGGGTCTGGAGGTCCCAAGGTCGCGGACCTCTGGTCGCCGGCCTCGTTGTCCGTCCCGCTGTGAGAAAGAGCGAGCAATGGCGCTGAAGATGAAAGGAAACATGGCGGCGGGCGCTGAAATCCACATCCCAGCATGCTCGGAGGATGGAGAGTTTCTGCCGCTGCAGTGTGTCGGGCCACGCTGCTTCTGTGTGGACGCTGAGGGAAAAACAATGACTGCTGGGCCATTAGGGGGCGCTGTCACCTGTAAGATGTCTAAACTATCATTGAGTGACGTCATAGCTGTGTGAACAAAACCGCAGGAGATTTTACAAATATTTATTTATTTTTTAAAAGTGTAGAAAAACGGATAAATAATCAGATGTAGGACATATCTAACTATAAATATATGTCAGTTAAAAATTGTTTCCCCCACAGTTTGTTTTTCACTTTTTCCTGTAATTTAGACGTTAAACTTTACTCTTATTGAAAAGGAAAAAACACAGCCTGTAACTGGTGACATGGAGTCAGACGCAGACACTGATCACAGAACGGTGGGAAACCACCATCTTAAATAACTGTGTTGTTTCAGTTTAATACACTTTGAGTTATCTGTGAAGTTGTGTTCCAGTGTTAACAGCCTGTTGTGTTTCAGGTCCAGAGAGAACCACGCCGAAGCTTCAGTCGTCTGCAGGTCAGTTTGTACTCTGCCAGAGATTGTTTATGATTTAAGGAGGTATCACTCTGTTACTCCACTGTACAGTCCGTGTTCGTGTTATTTCCTCGTGCAGGTGATACCTCGGTAGAATTTGTCCATACTGCTGCCTTTGCTCTGTATAATTGTGTGAATGTGTGAGACATTCTTGATAAACTATTAATGAAATGCTCTTCTGTAAGATCTAATAAATGTTGCGATGATCAGAGCAGCATGCTAACCTGTTAGCCACACTAACCGGAGTTTAATGCTAACCTGCAGGTGGGTGCTCTCAGGTGTTGGCTGAGGTCACAGCGTTCAGAGAGCAGGTGAAGAGTGTCATCGCTCTCTCTAACTCCTCACACCTTCCTCTGGGATATGGATTCCTGTTGGCTGAAGGTCTGCGTCTCACCTCCGAGGAGCTTCAGATCAGCCAGTCAGAGGAGGAAATGCAAGTTTCTGATAGGCTGCTGAGCCGGTCCAAAGCTGCTCTGCGATTGGCTGCTTACTCCAGTGAGTCATAGCTTGATGTAGATCCTGGCAGATGTGGAAGTTAAGATCCTAAATCCTTTTCCTGATTTTGTCTGACAGGCGGTTTAATGATTTCACTTTCTGGTGGTATAACGATCAGTGTCTCAGGTGAAGCTCAGGTGAGGGGTGTGCCTTGCTTCCTGTTGTGTCAGTGATGTTGTGGGTTTTTTTCAGCTGTCCAGATGTTCCTGCCTCCTCTGCGTCGTTCTTACCAGCCGTTCACTCCAGAGTGTGACGCTGACGGACGCTGGCTGCACACACAGTGTTACCACAGCACAGGTCACACACACACCTTTGTTCTTCTGTGTTTGTTTGTAAAGTGTGGAATCGCTGCTTTTACTTAAGTAAACGTCTTTGGCGTGTTGGTGAGGACGTGTAGCTTCAGGTGAGACATGACATCTGATCTCAGACGTCACTTCAGACTTACTGATCTGTGCGTTTGAAGGTTTATCAGACGCTACACAGAACTTCTAACAGTCACTGAGTCTTCATTCTCAGCCTCTTGAAGATCTGTCCCAAAGTAAGACTCAGCCAAAACTCCCCACTTTGTAAAAAATGTCCTCACATTGGTCCTCACAGAGATAGCTGCACAGTGTAATAAAAAAAACAAGTGTGTTGTTTGTGTTTTCAGGTCAGTGTTGGTGTGTTGATGAAGATGGGGAGTACGTTGCTGATTCTCTGACCAGCCGCACACTCAGCCTGCCAAAATGTAAGAGAACACAACACACACACACCTTTTACAGCCCAGAGAGCACGTCGTCCTCCTACACCAGGTAACGTCTCTGCTGCTGAAGAATAAATCTGGTGATTTACATTGTCATGAACAAACTGAACACGGTGACGTGTTCCTTCATTATCATGAACACACACCGTCCTGCTGCCCCAAACACTCACTACAGCACCACATGTGGATTAATCCGCAGCTGAAAGTAGTCCTCAAAATAATTTCCTTCTGTTTGTCTGATTAAAAACTACAGTGAGCAGCTGCTCACTGAGAGCTGAGAGCCTCAGGAGAGAGATTACACCTGCCTCACCTGCCTGATGTCAGAGTGTGTGTGTTTCCTGCAGGTCTGACTCGCTGTCAGAGAGATCAGGCTCACACACTGATCTCTGGTTGGATGAAAGGCTCTGACCTCACCACCTCATCTTACCGCCCCGAGTGTGAGGAGGTATGAGCGCTCACACACACACACACACACCGTTCCTTGATCGTTGCTCTGATTAATAAAACGACCATGAACAGTTTTCTTTATTTTACTTGGTGGTGACTGTGTGTTTCCTGTGTGTGACCTCTGACCTTTAAAGGACACACTGCTGTTTTATGTAAGGCTTTATCCCACTGACTGAGTCACACACATTTAACTGATCCTTCTTCAGTTCATCCATCACATTTTCTGTGTGTGTGTGTTCAGGACGGTCGTTACTCTGTGCTGCAGACAGGAGGCGCTGCAGGCTCGTGTGTGAACCCTGTGACCGGAGAGACGATACAGACAGCAACACCAAACACTGCAGGACAGCTGACATGTACACACTCACACACACACACACACACAGATGCATTCACTGTCACACTTCCCTCTGTAAACTGGTACATGGTGTGTTCAGGTCCCAGCTGGTGTGAGCTGCAGGGTCTCCAGTGTCGCCCCGACGGCTCTTTCATCCCGCTGCAGTGTGATGTCACTTCCTGTTGGTGTGTCTCTGTGGATGGACAGGAAGTGGGTGGGACCAGGACGCCCCGACAGACAGGACAGACACCATCCTGTGACCGTAGGTCCTTTTTGTGTCCTCGGGTTAGAGGTCCAGCTGAGTCAGACTTTAGTTTTATTTGTCCTTTCATTCAGTTTGAATAATTTATCTGATCTTATATCAGTGAATTGGTTTTATCTTTTAATCTCTTAAGGTTTAAATCTGCGGTCCTGTTGTATCAGTACACCTTGATTTAGTTTTTCATTTCCTGCCCTGTGTGAAATGACATCTGTTTGCTCTTCAAATGAAGAGTATTTTTTATTATATATTTATAATGGACAGAAATGGATAAAGTAAAACCAAAGATTTACTCAAATTAACTTTTTCTCAAATCAAACCATGTCACCGACCTTTCTGACTTCAGAGGGGTCTACTCACTGACTCTGTCCCGTGTTTAGGGCACAAGCAGCAGCTAGTGGACGTTAGAGGAACTGCACATCTGAATGAGGCTGCTTATTGGTCCGCATGTTTGTCGTCCTTTTCTCAAGGTCCTCTTTGTCCCGCCCCCGTCATTACCCATGGTGCACTAGTCTGCCGCCTGGCCACCGATGGCCGTCAGAGCTGTGATCTCGTCTGTCACCATGGTTACCACAACGCACTTCCTGTCAGCGACTTCCTGTGTGAGACCGAGAGTCGGCAGTGGGACGGAGCCAACAAACCGCTGAGTGGAGCCTGTCAGAGTATGACCTCTGACCTCACATATATTTAACTGATGCTTTTCAGTTCGTCCCAACACACTTTAGATTTTCCTCATTTCAGGCAGATTCTTTTCGCCTGCAGAGACTTGAAACTTGCTGTTGAGAGATAGTTAACATACAGCTGAGAGCAGAGAGTTAATGGGCATAAAAAAACATTGCTATGGTCCTTTAACACTGGAACATTAAAGCTGCATAAATCCATTTTTTTTTCCAACATTACAGTCAACATCAAATATATAATTGATTTAGAATTACAGTGATTCAGCTGTTGCACTGCCGTGTGTGTGTGTGTGTGTGTGTGTGTTTAGTCTCTCAGCCTCTGCAGACGGTGTCGTACTCTCAGCTCTGGCTCGTGTCGTCTTCCTGCTCTCAGATCAGCAGTTTACAGTCTCTGTTGTTCAGCTCGATGAGCAGCAGGGGGCTCTGCTCCGCACAGGTAAACACTGGACTACACCACCTGACACTGACGACTGTACTGCACTGCACTGCTGTACTACACCGTTGAAGTGAATGTGTGTATTTGTGTGTGTGTAGCTTCCCGTGTCGGGCCGCTCGGTGTTGGTGTGCAACGACTCGTCGGTGCGTCTGCAGTGTGAAGGTGACGAGTCACTCAAATTAACAGTGAAATGGACCGCCGCCCTGTCTGACCTCCCGACCTCTGACCTCCCCGACCTCCACGACATCGGTGAGCAGAGACAGACGAGTGCAGACAGCAGCACGTGAACCTGTTGCACTGATAAATAATGGAGAGCACGTCCCAGCAGACTCCAGCACCTCTGCAGGGCTCGCAGGAAGGAAACAGAATATTACACAGAATAACGTAAACACAGAGTGTGCAGTTAGTCGCATGCAGGCTCTGCTGCTGTTGAACTGTTGATAACAGGGAGGGTGGGCACAACACCTCTCTATAGAGGGTTCCTAATAAACTGGATGATCTTGCCACTTACTTTTTTTTAAATCAGGTCTGTTCCTGAACGAGTCCAGACTTCTGGAAGGAGTTCGGGGACTTCTGGCCAACATCCGGTCCACGTTCACATCAGAGCCAAAACTGGTTTCCATGACGACCCCAAGCTTCGGCTGTTCCCATGGTTACCACCTGGCCAGAGATAGAGAAGGCTGTGGTGAGTCCGTGTTGGTGGTCTTGTCTCTCCGTCTCTGCGGGTGTTTGTCCTCTAACTGAACCAGACACTGATTCAGTCTGTGGCTCTGTCTTTGCAGTCGTTTGTCCTGCAGGGAGTTTTGCTAGCGAGGGGGCGTGTCTTCTGTGTCCTCAGGGAACCTATCAGGATGAAGAGGGGCGGGACTTCTGCAACAGGTGTCCCAGAGGTTCCTCACCTGCTGGAGCATCATCTGTCCGTCAGTGTGAGTCTCAGTTTCTCTGAGAAAACACCGCATCAACACACATCCATCAAATGTAAAACACGTCATACAACTGTTCTCCAGGACTGCATCGATCATCGATCAGTCAGTCAGTCAATCAGTCGATTGATCGCTTTTTAACCAAAAGTGAAAAGCACAGAACGTAATGACCTACCTGTCTGTGATTCACCTGTCTCTGTGTGTCAGGTGTGACAGAGTGTCAGAGGCGGGGTCTGCAGTGTTCGGGGCGCGGCGACTTCCTGTCAGCACAGCCTGACTTCCTGTCTGGCAGGTGGAGGTGTTTCAGCCGTGAGGGGGCGGAGCTTGAGTGGACCAACAGTGACAAAGCTCTCACTGATGAGGAGTGCTCAGGTGAAGCCACAGCAGCCAATCAGAGAGCAGCTCTGTTTTTACTGGTGTGTTCAGTAATTTCACTGTGAAGCAGTGTGTAATGTGTGTGTGTGTGTGTGTGTGTGTGTGTTGTAGTTCTCAGCAGGTTTCAGGCTGTTCCTGGATCAGATCTGATTGTTGGAGCTGAAGACACAGAAGTCCTGCAGACGATGACCTCTGACCTCAAAACATGTGTCCAAGGTGACACACACAAAGATTTTACATTTAAAATTTAGATGAAACTTAACCTGAGAAGTTAAAGCTCCATTAACCTGCCTCTGCAGCGCCCCCTGGTGACATCTAAAATAACGGACATTTAAATGTTTATGATTTGTGTGTTTAGGGTTACTGAGTGTGTGCCTCGGTCACTGTGGTCCTGTGATGTTTATATCAGAAGTTATTGATTATAAAATCAGCTGCTGTTCTTCTCACACTGATTTTACATTTGAGTTTTACTCAACATTTTTATCACTGGTTGTTTTTCTCAGCGTGTGCAGTGGAGCCGTCCTGCCACCACGTGGCGCTGTTCAACAGACAGACTCAGTGTGAACTTTACAGCACACACACACTGAACACACACTGCAACACCTCCCAGCAGGTACACACACAAACACATTATTAATCACAATCACACTAATGTTGGTGTTTTCATAAAAGTTGTTTTTAATCTCTTTGTGTCTGTGTGTGTGTCCTCAGACCAGTGGGTTTCTGGGTAATCCTCAGGCCAAGCTGTTTGATTGGCTGAGCTGTTCTTTGCGAGTGAGGGGCGGAGCTTCAGATCTGCTGGTCATCAGGAAGAAAGGTACTGTTACCATGGTAACCAGGTGACCCGTTATAATAACACAACATTCAAACATCACTGTAACTGTGTGTGTGTGTGTGTTTCAGGGGCGGAGTTTTCCTCGCAGCAACAGCAGCAGAGCTTTGTGAGGATGAGGATGATGAAGGTGGTCTCAGGTGTGTTCAGGACTCAGGTGTTCTCCTCCAGGCGGACCTCTATGACCGATGCTCATCGTTTCTGTCAGGATGGCTGCAGCCGCGACACCTGCTGCGACGGATTCATCCTCAACCAGAACAGCCTGAACGGAGGTACGTTACCATGGAGACAGGAGCCTGGATGAATGAGTTTATTAGTCAGTGAGTACATGAAAACAATGAATGAGTGAATAGTGTGAAAAAACTAATTTATAAATGAGCAAATAAATTGCGTCAATAATTAAATAAATGAATGAATGAATGCCCCTCCCCCTCCCCCCTCCCCCCAGGTTCTGTCCTCTGTGGTTGGCTCAGATCTCCGTCAGTCTTGATGTGTGGAGACCAGGACTGGGATGTGATTGGACAGGGGACAGCCAATCGTATCTGTGGGGCGGGGCTAACCTACAAAGAGCAGCAGAGGAGCTTCGTGTTGGACTTCGGAGGACAAGCGTTCACCATCAGTACGAAAAACAAACTGAAATCAGGAAACATAAGACGATAACAGCGAGGAAATCATTTCCACCAACTGCTGTTTGTTTTTCTCATCAGCTGATTCTGCTCTGCCGGCCGACAGCAAGAACAAGAAGGACTACCAGGCCTCCATCATCAGCTTCCAGGCTGCCTACCTGAGCACAGGTATCTGACCTCTGACCTCTGATGTTGATCCTAACTTTGTAACGTCGTCGGAGCAAATTGTCTCCATCATTTATTGACGGATGGTCATTGAACTTTGTTTGATTGTTCGTGATCCTCAGAGGATGAACCCTAATGACTTGGATGCTCTGATTTCTCATAGCTCCTCCAGCAGGTCAAGGTTCACACTTCAGTTCATAACAGGATCTGTATCAAACTAATGGGTAATTAATTCTGTGTGAAGCTGTTCGACCATCTGACAGGCAGCTCTGACGGAGTCATGGTACACAGAGGATATACCTTTTTCATGAAGGTCACGTGACCATCGGGACAAACGGTTTATCCTCCGGTGATGGTTAGAGTGTTTACAGGGGCAGGGATCAGGCTTCAGAGGGTCAGGAGCTGCACCCTGACTCTGACTACACCAAGACGTTCAGAGGTTTTTACTTTGTAATGCTCTAATCAGAGCAGACAGGAAGTTGTATGATGGCGCCTGTCCCTCAGTGCTGATTGGCTCTCACTGTGTTTGTCAGGTGCAGATTCAGCAGCTTCTGGTTCTGGTTCTTCTCCCTGTGCAGCAGCAGAGCTCAGTCCTCCTCTGGACGGTGTGTATCTCTGATCCTGTTTCACTGTTCATATGAACACTGACAAATGTTCCCATCAACACACCAAACTAACAGAACAGTCAGGTTCTCCATCATGTTCTCCACCATGTTCTCCATGGTTCCATTGTCTCATCTTCCTCTGCTGTGGTCTGATGTTTGAGGCTCACTGAGTAATGCTGATCCTGTAGTGACACGTGTGTGTCTGCGTGTTTTCAGTGTCGGTGCAGCAGAAGTTTGAGTCTCTGTCAGAAGATGGCGTCCTCGTGGATCCTCAGAGGAAACTCTCGGCTCTCTCCTTCTGGCTCAACAAGAAGAACTTCAACTCCCAGCAGGCACTGCTCTGGTGTCTCACACGTACGACTCTAACAAACATCTGGACTGGGCTCAGTGTGTTCTGTTAGGAGGTTTCTGAAAAGATCAGCTGATATAAGTCAAGTCAGTTGTATTCATATAGAATTACTAATAACAGGACTAATAATAATTAATGAGAGTAATTGTGGGGCAGTAGATGGCCCACAGATCCAGGCTCCACAGCTCTGAGGGCAGATGAACACAGGACTACAGGAGAGAGAGGAAGCTGAGTCAGGAACAAGCCTACAAACACACAGCTGTGTGACTGTTTGTTTTTCAGGCTGTGACGTCGAGCTGCTCTGCTCCGTCGCTGACCTCAGAGACGCAGACTCCGCGGGTTTCTTCAGCTGCTCGTTGTTTCCGGACAGCAGAGTTTGTGGAGCCTACGACAAACCGCTGAGACGACCCTGCCGCCCCCTGCTGGACAGAACGCCCAGCAACACCTACAGCAAGAAGGGTGAATCCAGACATGAGTCCAGAGAGCGAAGATACACAGTCACTGGAAACGTTTGTAGATCTGAATGGAGCTTTGATGCCTGTAATGATGGTTAACCTCTCACTGTGTGTGTGTTCAGTGGATCTGTCCGGACCAGTGAGGAGTTTCTACAGCAGAGTTTCCTTCCAGAAGATGGTTTCTTACTCTGTCCGCAGCCGAGTCAGTGTGGGAGAAAACAAACCACTGACTGAGGGGTAACACACACACACACTCACACACACACACACACACACACACACACACACACAGCCACACACACACACACACAGCCACACACACACACACACACACACACACACGTAGCCACACACACACACACACACACACACACACACACACACACCACACACACACACACACACACACACACACACACACACACACACACACACACACACACACACACACACACACACACACACACACACACACACACACACACACACACACACACACACACACACACACACACACACACACACACACACACACACACACACACACACACACACACACACACACACACACACACACACACACACACACACACACACACACACACACACACACACACACACACACACACACACACACACACACACACAACACACACACACACACACACACACACACAGCCACACACACACAGCCACACACACACACACACACACACACACACACACACACACACACACACACACACACACACACACACACACACACACACACACACACACACACACACACACACACACACACACACACACACACACACACACACACACACACACACACACACACACACACACACACACACACACACACACACACACACACACACACACACACACACACACACACACACACACACACACACACACACACACACACACACACACACACACACACACACACACACACACACACAGCCACACACACACACACACACACACACACACACACACACACACACACACACACACACACACACACACACACACACACACACACACACACAGCCACACACACACAGCCACACACTCACACACACACACACACACACACACACACACACACACACACACACACACACACACACACACACACACACACACACACACACACACACACACACACACACACACACACACACACACACACAGCCACACACACACACACACACACACAGCCACACACACACACACACACACACACACACACACACACACACACACACACACACACACACACACACACACACACACACACACACACACACACACACACACACACACACACACACACACACACACACACACACACACACACACACACACACACACACACACACACACACACACACACACACACACACACACACACACACACACACACACACACACACACACACACACACACACACACACACACACACACACACACACACACACACACACACACACACACACACACACACACACACACACACACACACACACACACACACACACACACACACACACACACACACACACACACACACACACACACACACACACACACACACACACACACACACACACACACACACACACACACACACACACACACACACACACACACACACACACACACACACACACACACACACACACACACACACACACAGCCACACACACACACACACACACACACACACACACACACACACACACACACACACACACACACACACACACACACACACACACACACACACACACACACACACACACACACACACACACACACACACACACACACACACACACACACACACACACACACACACACACACACACACACACACACACACACACACACACACACACACACACACACACACACACACACACACACACACACACACACACACACACACACACACACACACACACACACACACACACACACACACACACACACACACACACACACACACACACACACACACACACACACACACACACACACACACACACACACACACACACACACACACACACACACACACACACACACACACACACACACACACACACACACACACACACACACACACACACACACACACACACACACACACACACACACACACACACACACACACACACACACACACACAGCCACACACACACACACACACACACACACACACACACACACACACACACACACACACACACACACACACACACACACACACACACACACACACACACACAGCCACACACACACACACACACACACACACACACACACACACACACACACACACACACACACACACACACACACACACACACACACACACACACACACACACACACACACACACACACACACAGCCACACACACACACACACACACACACACACACACACACACACACACACACACACACACACACACACACACACACACAGCCACACACACACACACACACACACACACACACACACACACACACACACACACACACACACACACACACACACACACACACACACACACACACACACACACACACACACACACACACACACACACACACACACACACACACACACACACACACACACACACACACACACACACACACACACACACACACACACACACACACACACACACACACACACACACACACACACACACACACACACACACACACACACACACACACACACACACACACACACACACACACACACACACACACACACACACACACACACACACACACACACACACACACACACACACACACACACACACACACACACACACACACACACACACACACACACACACACACACACACACACACACACACACACACACACACACACACACACACACACACACACACACACACACACACACACACACACACACACACACACACACACACACACACACACACACACACACACACACACACACACACACACACACACACACACACACACACACACACACACACACACACACACACACACACACACACACACACACACACACACACACACACACACACACACACACACACACACACACACACACACACACACACACACACACACACACACACACACACACACACACACACACACACACACACACACACACACACACACACACACACACACACACACAGACACACACACACACACACACACACACACACACACACACACACACACAGCCACACACACACACACACACACACACACACACACAGCCACACACACACACACACACACACACACACACACACACACACACACACACACACACACACACACACACACACACACACACAGCCACACACACACACACACACACACACACACACACACACACACACACACACACACACACACACACACACACACACACACACACACACACACACACACACACACACACACACACACACACACACACACACACACACACACACACACACAGCCACACACTCACAACAATCAGTAGCATCTGTCACCAGAAATAAGACGACAGTTTTCCTTCATTTACACATTTTTACAGCAGGATGTGTCCAAACCCTGTGTGTGTGTGTGTCTACATGTTCAGGTTCATGGAGTGTGAGCGGCGTTGTGATGAGGATCCTTGTTGCCGTGGTATCGGATTTGTCCGAGACACCAAATCACCAGGTGACTACAGTTTTAATATTTTGACTTTTGTTTTTTTAGTTATTAACAAGAAAACAGCACCGAGAGCTGAGCGAGCCTGAGGGAGAAACAAATACAGTGTGTAAGTATTTAACAGTGTCAGCACCGAGAAACAGGAGGAGGCGCCGCTTTATCACAGATTCAAAATCCTGTGTTTTTTAGATGAAGTTTGGTTTAAACAGTAGAAACTTTTCTACTGTTGATGCGTCACATTTACTGAGTTTATGACTGTTTTTTTGTGATGTGATGAAGTGATATTAATGCCTGTGTGTTTGCAGGCGGGTCAGACGGATCAGACGTGGTGTGTCTGTCTTTGATCAGTCTCGGGATTCAGACCTGTGGTGAAGACGACGTGACGACCTGGAGGACTCAGGACTGCAGACCTTCAGTGGTGAAGACCACACCAGACCCGTTTGGCTGGTACCAGAAACCTGGTACTGAGTACACACACACACACACACTCACACACACACACACACAGTATAATCTGACCTGTTGGTGTTTCCAGTGAATCAGTGGACTTCGTCTCCTGCTCTCTGTCCTCCATTTAATCTGCCACCAACTACACGCAACGGTAAGACAAAGCTGCAGTACTGGTACGACTGCTGATACTGCAGCTGCTGCTTTTACCTTCACTGCCACTGCTACCAGTACTAATGTGTACATGAACATTTGTGTCTCAGTGTCTCTGGACGAGTGGCGTGTCCTCTCTGACTCATCTGTCCTGGTCGACCCATCTGTCTCTACGTATGATGTCATCCACGTGAGCCGTGACATCGCCACCAACCGGGACAAGACCAGGGACTGGTGTCTTCATGGTGACTATGACAACAACAGAAGCGTCTCTGTGTTGCACTTCACCCCGCGGGGTTATTTTATGATAACTGTGAAGTACCGGTTGCGAACCCTGACACCTTTCTGCTCACTTCCTGTCAGCCTGCCAGGAGGCGGAGTCTTGTGTTGCTGTGTCACTGAGTGAGACGGAGTCTGCCACCCGCTGCGTCCTCTACCCCGACACCACAGCTTGTGGATTAAGCTCTGCCCCCGGTTCCTCTAGACTCGCCTCCTCCTGCAGGCTGGTCATCAGAGAGCCCGCCCCCCAGGTGTACCTGAGGACAGGTGAGCCAATCAGCCAATCACAGCAGAGAGCATTGCTGCCACTGCGCTGACCTGTCTGTGTGTTTTTGTTTCTTCAGAGCGGTTGCCCTCGGCTACGACTATCTCCATCCCGGGTCACGGCATCCTGCAGGGCGTTGCCGTGGAAACGACCCTGGGCTCAAACCAGAGGACAGTCCTTCAGTTTCTGGGAGTCCCATATGCCCGTCCACCGACAGGATCGCTCCGCTTTGAAGACGCTCAGCCGGCTAATTGGACGGGAACCTGGGACGCAACCAAACCACGGTACCTGCCTGTCTGATAACCCACCTGTCTGTCTGATGAGACACTGTTATTGTCTCCTTTATTGTCCACAGTTTGGAAAACTGTCTTCAGCTTCACTACAAACATTTAAAGGCCTATGATGACTTTATATAACACAACAGTTGATGCAAACACACTGATATTCTGTGTCACTTTCACACACACACAAGACAGACAGACAGACAGACACACACACACAGGTATTAATGAAGAACTGGTGACCTGTAGGTTGTGGACTGTCCCGGTCCTGCAGTGGACTGAGAGGCACGGAGGGTTAGTGACTGTCTGTGCTCTGTCTGCAGGCTGTGATCCAGTGATGTGCAGGACTGTGACTTGTGTTGTGATGGACCTTTGTCCTTTGTGTGTCCTTCAGTCCCAGTTGTGTCCAGCCTGGTGATGTGGAGTCTTCAGCCTCCAGTGAGGACTGTCTCTACCTCAACATCTTCAGTCCTGCTGCTGTGGTGAGTCCTCGTGTCCGTCACATTGTGTATTACACATAAAGTGACCTCTGAGTAAACTCAGTTCACCTGTTTGTGTGTCAGAGGGGGCGTGTCCCAGTCCTGGTCTTCTTCTTCAACCCCTCATCCAATCAGAGCCCAGGACTACTGGACGGCTCCACCCTTGCTGCTGTGGGTAATATCATCATAGTAACGGCAAACTACCGGACGGCAGCGCTGGGATTCCTGAGCACGGGTAAACAAAACACACACAGGTGAATACACACACACCTTCCTGAACAACTTACCTCCACACCTCTGTCTCAACCAGGTGAGTCAGGTCTCCGCGGTAACTATGGTTTGTCGGACCAGGAGGCGGTGCTTCGCTGGGTTAACGCACACATCTCCCTGGTGGGCGGAGACAGCGGGAGAGTGACGGTGGGGGCGGAACGTCGTGGTGCTGACATCACCAGCCTTCACCTGCTCTCCTCGTCTCCTCCTCTGTTCCAGCGGATGATGCTGATGGTGAGAAATATCTGATAATCTATCAATCAATCAATCAGAAACATCAACATCATACAACACAGCGAAGGACTTTCCTTCCTCCTCTGATTGATGATCATTTACATCACTGATCAGTCGATTTGACAGTCGTCAAAAGACCGCTGTCTTCAGATGTCCACCAGTCCAAACACTGATTTAAATGTACTTCCTGTTTCTGTACCTGATCAGTTGAGCGGCTCTCTGTTCTTCTTCTTCCTCCATCAGGGCGGTTCAGTGTTTTCTCCATCACTGGTTCAGTCTCCCTCCGCCTCCAGACGTCAGGCGGTCGGTCTGGGCACAGAGCTCGGCTGTGTGACCTCTGACCTCATCGCCTGCCTCAGAGCAACGCCCGTTCACAAGCTAAACGCCGCTCAGACCAAGGTAGAGTTTAAACACCAGCACAGTTTTTCATGATCAGAGTCCATACGTCTCACCTGTCCTCTGCACCTGACGCAGCTGTTGGCGGTCAGCGGTCCGTTCCAGTCCTGGTCTCCGGTCCTTCGGTCTGTCTCCCGGTCGTCCTTCTACAGAGTCGATCTACTGCTGGGAACATCGGAGCACGACGGGTTGATTGGCCGCGCTCGCATGATAAAGGTCGGAGGTCACAGCTGCAAGAAAAGAAATGAGATCTGAAATAAAAGAAAATGAATAAAAAAATAGATTAATAATTCAAGGTCCACTTACTACTTTTCATCTGGAGCTTTCAGCCACTTGTTACTGAGTGAAACCTGAGTTTAGAATCTTTGGTTAAATTATTTTAAAAAATGTGTTCAGGACTTCGAGGCTCTTCAGGGTCGAGCTGGAGGTAAAACGGCGTTTTATGAGGCCCTGAGTCGCTCGCTGGGCGGAGACAAAGGAGATGACCTGCTGAAGGAGGCGGCGGCCTGGTTCTACTCTCTGGATCACAGCCCCTCACCTGCCGGATACAACCTGTTCTCCAGAGCGCTCAACAATGCCACCAGGTGAGAAGCACCCATCACACCTGTAAAACACCTATTCAGGATCAGATCCATTCAGCTCAGCGAGGGCTGTCCTGATTGGCTGACATCAGTGCTGGTGAAATTCTTCAGTTCAGGCTCTGAACTTTCTACATGTGTGTTAAACACCTGTGAACAAAAGCAGCTGTAAAAAACTTTAAATAAAGGTTGAAACTGCTGATTTAAATCAGGAGAGATCAGTGTTTGACATTAACTGTCACCACACTGTCTCTGTGTCTTTCACAGAGATCTGTTCATCATCTGTCCCAGTCTGAGGATGGCTAGCCACTGGGCTAACAGCAAAGCTAACGTCTTCCTGTATCACCAGCCCGCCACCAGCGCTCACGACAGGTGAGTGACGGTGATTTAAAAAATGAACGACCACCTGTGAACAGGGCTCTCTGTGTCTGAGGGGGAGAGGCTCAGCGTCAGCATCGTCTTTACTTCACCTGAAGGTCGGACACAAACACACAGTGTGTTATTCCATGGCACAGGGCCGCGGCACAGACTCACGGCACAGGGCCACGGCACAGACTCGCGGCACAGACTCACGGCACAGGGCCACGGCACAGACTCGCGGCACAGACTCACGGCACAGGGCCACGGCACAGACTCACGGCACAGGGCCACAGCAGCTCTGACAGTGAACAGCTGCAGTGTAAATACAGTTTCCAGTAAACTGCCCACTCGTATTTCTGTTTCTTCTTTTTGCATTTCGAAGCTCTGCTGACAGCCTGGTTACGTTTGTCCACCGTGTCCGTGGTCGCGTCCACACATCAGTCAGGTGTAGGACTTGTTGTTTGCTGTCCTGATCGGTCCTGACCAAACGTGTCCTTTGGTTTTGTCCTCAGGGCCGACGTATTTGTTCCTCTGGACGTTCAGTTGGTGTTTGGGACTCCTCATCATCCAATCAGCTCTCAGCGTTTCACCTCCTCTGATCGACGCCTCTCTCTGGCCATGATGACCTACGTCTCCAGCTTCGTCAGGACGGGGTGAGTGTGACTCTCCTCTCAGAGTTTCTGCAAATGTCAGAGACTCTGACCTCATTTCATTGGTCCTAAACCACGACTCGTCAGGACAGGTGACATAATCAGGTTTATTTTTCCTGTTGTTGTTTCTTGTTTCTCAGGAACCCAACCCCATCTCCAGTGTGGGGGGATTTAGTTCTGCCCCGCTGGAAGCTGGTCCGGCCCTCTGAGGCCCCACCCACCTACCTGGAGCTTAGCCCCGCCCTTGTCCATCAGCAGGGTCTGAGCCAGAGATCCTGCTCTTTCTGGGACCACCTGGGAACCAGACTGAGTGGTTCGACAGGTGAGAGGACAGAGAAGAGTCCACTCTACTGTACCCACCCTTCTCTGTCTCACGCCCCTGGACTTCAGCCTGTCCTCCACTGGACTCCACTCACTCTGCTTCAATTTCTGTCCTCATGTCCTCTGATGTTTTCCTCCACTCTGCTCTCTGTTCTGCTGACTCTATTACATCTGCTCGTTTCTGCTCTGCTCTGACTGCCAGGTGCTCTCTACTGTTCTCTACTGTTCTCTCCTGTTCTCTGTTCTCTACTGTTCTCTCCTGTTCTCTGTTCTCTACTGTTCTCTACTGTTCTCTCCTGTTCTCTGTTCTCTACTGTTCTATTCAATTCAATTCAATTCAATTTTATTTATATAGCGCCTTCCACAATCAAAATTGTCTCAAAGCGCTTTGCGCTTTGTTCTCTACTGTTCTCTGTTCTCTGTTCTCTACTGTTTAATCAGTTCGGGATGTTTCCTTTACTTCACTCTCCTTTAGACTCTTCTTCTGCTGTTCTTTGTTTCTTGACCTTCAGTGTGGTTGTGATTTACTGTTTGACTCACAGCTGTTAAACTACATTAACTCTGCGTTTGTTTGTGTCAGTGAGACCAGTTAGTGCGTCTCTACATCCCGAATCTACTTTTCTTCATTCTCCTGATTCTTTTTCTTTCCAGGTGAGTTGGGGGCGGGGCCTGTCCAACCTGCACTGACCCCTGAGCTCCCAGTGGCTGCACCATCCAGCCAATCGCAGACTGAGAAAGACGCCTACAGTTAAACGAATGGCATCGCAGCTTCCTGCCTCCAGATTCACTCTGATTCTAACAGTGAAGAATAAAATAAAAACTGATTTTATTCCAAATAATCAATAAAAAGCATTTTAAACTCTGACTGACAGGCTTCATTCATCAGTGTCACTCCTAAAACTGAGAAAGCAGGTGAAATAAAACCTGCAGCACGCTGATTTCTTTTTCCTGTCGCTCAGTGATCCATCCCGTAATTTTCTGCTGCTCGTCTGGTTCCAGGTCACGTTCACTGAACGATGATATCACTGGGAATTATAGTTTTATGATGAGTCGTGACAGAAACACCAGGTAAATTCAACTACTTCATAAAGACGTGCTGACCTTCCTTCCTGGTTTGGCTGAAACGAACCTGTAGAAACCCTGAGCTTTATGAATCAAGCTGTTTGATTCATATGAGACTTAAATAGTTTACCTGTTTAGCTTGAGTGACAGGTGTCTCAGCCAATCACAGGTGAACGTCCTGTATCTGCTCCCTCCAGGGTCCAGCCTCGTGTCACCTAAATGACACAATGAGCCGCCGTGAGTTTGGGTTCATTCGATTCTGAGGGAAGAAATGTGCACAGAAAAAAGGTTAGGTGGAATTTTAACAGTGTTTCTGCTCAAGAGCGGAGGGAAGGATCACCACACAGCTGGAGGAGGAAACAGGTGTAACCTGGAGACTGTACCCGAGCCCCAAACATGCTAACTGTGACCAAACAGTGGAGCCATGTGCCTGCTGGAAAACCCAGGATATTTTGGAAGTGAGCCAGCCCCTCCCTTCCTCTCTCCCTTCCTCCCTCCCTCCCTCCTCCACCTGTGTGCAGGTGAGGCAGGTGTATAAAGGAGTCATTCTCTGGTTGGAAACAGACTCCAGAAACCGCTCACACTGAGATCTTTGTCACAAACTGTTGGATTTCCTGCAGAAAGATGGATACGCTGCTCGCTCTCTGCATCGCTCTCACCTGCTCCGCCTCAGGTAAGAAAACACACTCGACTCACCTGCACAGTTTTACCGTTTACACTTTTCTGATGTTTGTTTCACTCGTTCAACTCACAGACTGATGATCATTTTCATTATTGATTAATGTGCTTCTGCTTCCATGAGAGAAACTAAACTTCAGACCCAGAACGAACAGTGATCAACTATCAGACTGTTTTAGGTTTATTTTCTGTTCTTACCATTAATCGCTATCGTTTTCTTCTCTTTAGTGTCCTCCAATACAACTCACGTTTCCTCGGCAACCATCTCACCGTCGGTTACCAGCAGTCGAGATGTACATCCTGTATCCATGACAACTGACCACATCATCAGCTCAACCAGTGTCAACCCCACAGGACACACCAGTCCCACCAGTGAGGACACGACAACCCATAGAATCAACACCAGTCTGCCCAGTGTCAACCCCGCAGGACACACCAGTCCCACCAGTGAGGACACGACAACCCATAGAATCAACACCAGTCTGCCCAGTGTCAACCCCGCAGGACACACCAGTCCCACCAGTGAGGACACGACAACCCATAGAATCAACACCAGTCTGCCCAGTGTCAACCCCGCAGGACACACCAGTCCCACCAGTGAGGACACGACAACCCATAGAATCAACACCAGTCTGCCCAGTGTCAACCCCACAGGACACACCAGTAACCACACACCACCACCAGATTCCAAGGTAACCGCTGAAACCAGTCACACCACCAGCTTCATCAGCAGAGAAACCAGTTCCACCTCGCCTGAAACCCACGGGACCACCACTGCTCACATCACCCAGTCTGGTCCCAGTCCTACCAGTCACACCACAGCAACAGCACATGGATCCCAAACCACCACAACAACCACACACAGCACCACAACAGCACCCCCTGTTACCATGTCAACCACATCTTCAACCACTGCTGAACAACACACTACAAACAGTGCTGTAACCACGACAATGAGTACTGCAAAGACCACACACACGGCGACCAGTTTACCCAGCAACAACACTCACATGAGCCCCATCACAGCAACATCCACCAGCACTATGACGACAAGGACCGGGGCAACAACAGCCGGCAGCTCGCCTGTTTCCACTTCTCCTAATAAACCAATCACATCCGCGAGTACGAGCCCAACTACAACCCCACCTGTCGCTGCCGGCGGCGGTGGCGTGCCTGGATGGGGGATAGCTCTGCTGGTTCTGGCAGCTCTGGTTCTGCTGCTGCTGATCCTGCTGCTGATAGCACTGGTGAGCGCGCACACACACACACACACACACTAAAGAGCGCACACATTTGGAAAAATCATGGCCTGAATATTTGAGAATTAGAGCCATGAATCCCAGAGTCAATCTGTTCCAGTTAGACTGTGTCCAGTTAACAGACTCAGACACAGAGACACAGTCTTTCAAAGAGTCTCATCATACCGCTGTATGACATGTATTACCGCTGTTGACACCTGTCCTCTGCAGCTCGTGTGGTGCTGCTGCTACAGGGGACGCTACGACGGCTTCAGTCCCTACGACAACCTGACCCACAGAGACGACATCCCTCTGTACACCACCCACAGCCGCTTCGAAGGACCCAACGGGAGACCATACGTAAGTCCCAGGTCATTGAATACAGAGCTCTCTGTGAGGATGTGAGCAGCTGTGAGGACACGTCAAAACGCTTCTGTCCACTCAAATGTCCTCACAAGGACAGAGACCTGTCGGGAGCTGGTCCTCACAAGTACAGCTAAACAACCCTCCATACACTCACACAGCAGAGTGTGTGTTGGTTGTGTCTTTGTGTGCTGTAATGTGATGCCTGGGAAAGTGTCTCTTCCCTGCAGCAGGACACCGTTCATTCGTTTCCACTGATGCACTGATGGTTAGACTTTCAGCAGCAGAGGAGCAGCACACATGCACCACACTGAGAGCTCATTTATTATCACGAAAACCCTGCACAGCATCGGCATCACAGCTTAATATGGACCATAAACTCTGTGGACATCAGACGTCTCTCAGAGGGCTGCACTGCAGCAGATGTCTCCGTCCTGTACGTGGAATTAGCTTCTTTAAATGGGTGTATACTGCACTGGGCAGGTTACTGTAATGGTTTCTCAACTGTTTGTGCTGCAGTGAGTCACAGTTAACATGTACAAAGGGAATATGGAGGAATAATGGTATCACCTGGCTGTAATGTGATTAATGTGACCCTGACAGCAGGGGAACAAGTAAAGTGACGCTGTCAGTGTGAGTGGGTGAAGTGTTCTCTGACCTCACACGTAAAAGCACATATTTTCCTCAGCTTTTGTTCTGATATCAGACTGTACAAACCAACCCAGACCTATTTATAACCTGGTAAATCATTACTGTCACAGCTCAGATGGGTTTTCTTTGATTTACTGACATCATTTCAGTTCTGTTATTAACTGAGATCTTATGTTTAGTAACATCATTTCACTGTTTCTCAAAAACAAATTATTCTTATTAACTATTAGTGACTCTATAGTGTCTAACTATAAACAATATGCTAGTACCTGTTAATCTTTGTGACATGAGCAGTTCTTACATAAACCTCTGAAATTCACACTTTAATAATGTAAGTAACATTTTATGTTCACTACATAAGACAATGTTTTTCAGATAATGGACAGAGAGAGAACATGGCTTTATTATTCATTATCTAATGAAGAAATGAGTTTTACTTAAAGCAGCTGTCTGACATTTTAGGAAACTAACTTCTTCACATGAGAAGATGAAGATCAGTTTCATTTCTCTGAAACAAACACAGATCCAGGACCCGTTTAGCCGAAACTGCTAACCTAACGCCATCATCCCATAATTCCTCTTTTTCAGGACGAAATGGAGAAACCGATGAAGAACCGGACAGGGATGTACACGGTCAACCAATAACCACACTTGACGGCTCATTAACGGTCAGAAACAAGACCAGCAATTTACAAAAATCACACTTTGAAATTCTCTTTAACATAAAAACAACTACATTTTTAACTGATCAGCATTATTGCTGTTTGTGCTGTTAGTTTTTTGTTTTTTGTCTCTGAATGACTGTGGAGCTCCGTACTTTCAAAAAGAGAAACAAATAAATAACAACAAAACAAACATTTACTGTCAGGAAAATGCCACAACCTACCATTCTTATTACAAAATATACATCATAACAAAATCATAATACATTGCTTGTTATATTTTGTACATCTTAAAAACTTTTTTTGAGATATTACTATTTCCACTGTTGAATTATGCAAATTAAATTAAAAAAAAAAATCAAAACACTGACTTCACATTATGTTTGACATAAGTTACTGTTGTTATGATGTTTATTATTTTTTCTGTTAAAGATTAATGTCACTGCTGTAACTGCCACTAATGTTAATAACCATGTTTCCCATTTATTTGCTCTTTATATTTTGTACAATTTTAAACTTTTTTTATAAAAAGGTTTTTAATTCTATATTCTCTATTATTATATTAACAATATTATTAAATTTTTATACTTATTATTATTACGGTTTTTGCTGCACATATTTTACAACAGCATTTAGCTCTTGTTAAAAAAAAAAAAAAAAAAAATGGTGTGCTGTTATTGTCACTACCATTACAATTTTCATATATATATTAGAATTGGAATAACTAAACTAATTGTTGTACAGTAAATTCTTAAAAGTAAACATGTTGGACATTGATATGTCTGATCTTAAAAACTGACTGATACAGTACTATGATCATTCTTATTCAGAGCTATTACTGTTTTGTATTCCATATATTCTTACATTTTGTTCTAGAATCATAATTTAGTGATGAACATTCATATTTGTTTCATATAAAACTTGTTGCTATAATTATGTTTTATATTTTCGTTTTTGACGTGTTTGGAGAATATTCATTTCTAAGTGTCGCCGATATTTTTGGTTGAATTTTTTTGTACATCTCCGAATCGTGTCCTATAAATATGATACTTATGATACTATGATATTCACATTAATTACATAACCAATATTACTACATTTTCCTTGATATTATCATCACTGTTGTTACAGTTTTTATAATATACAGTTTGTAATTATTTGACCAACTCTTCTATGTTCGATTCTCAGTCACTAACTTGATGTTATGTTTGATGACTGTGGTTCTATGTTTTTTTGTTTGGTTGATTTTTTTATTTTCATTTGCAGCAGGTAAACTGGTGTTTGTCAATAATCATATTTCCATCCACTGGCTGTCCTCAGCCTTCGGCTTGGCACCAGCTTCGGTGTCCCAGTTTGTTCTGTATTGTGTCTGAAGCTGGAAAATTCCAGTCTGAAAGTGGATCCTCGTAGTTACGGGTTTGATTCCTGTTCAACCAAAGTCTGGGTTCAGTTTTTCCACAACAAAACCTTTGTGTCACAAAGAGCTTCACAGTGACAGAAAGAGAAGAAGAGGTGTGGAGCGAGGTGGAGCCACTGAGGAATTTATGAACTTAAGAGTGTTTGATATGAAGGTGATAGAGCTGATATCAACACAAAGAAAACTGGGCTGGGCTCTGCTGTGTTTACTGGCTCAATGAGTCAGGCAACATCTCACTGCTTTATCAGCAACACAGACAAATGTTCAGCACAACTGAAACTCACTCCTTTCAAGTCTTATTTTGGTTTCTATGAACTCTTTTTGCTGCGTCATGTTTAGTTATTTTGAATATGTCCCACCATGTTCATGCATCAAGAACTTCCCCAACCCCTTTTTCCAGTTTTGATCTCCACCTCATAAATTTTATATTTTATTTACATTTATTTACTTTCATTATATACATTTTGTATTTTATATGTATTTATATTCCTGGCAAACTCTTTGGATCTTTGATGCAAGTAAAGGTGTAACTTCTAGATATCAGTTTGATCAGTTTGAGCTGTTTGAGCTGTCTGTGTGTGAACCAATTTAATTTATTTACACTGGTCACCACTATAGACGCTGTGTGTACATATTTTACTGTGTGTAGTTACTAGACGAGGCAGAGAAGTTGTAACCACAGAGGTCTGATCAGACTGTAGAGCCTCTGGGTAAGAAAACAGTATCACAGTGTGGTGCCACAAATGCTCATAACTGCAGTGTTTCTCATCAGTTACCCAGACTGTAAAAAGAACAAAAGAATAAAGGATGAGGTGCATATTGTCAGTGTTTGGTGGTGTTTACCTTGATTGACAGGTGTGTCCACCTATTGCACTTTGCAGGCCACTGTCTGCTCATACCACCTCAGCTCCACCCACTCCACCTTCTCTCTGACCAAACCATGATTTGACATTGTTTCTTCATAAATTTGTAAAACACAAAGACAGAACACTTTTAAAGTAACTGAAGTCACAGTTTTAACATCTTGTAAAATATGTGTATACAGAGGTGAAGAGGTGGGTCACTCTTTATAATGACTGACAGATGAGTGGATCAGGCTTCACAGTTTGGCCAGTAGATTGAAGTTTTACTGGCCCCTTGTGTATTTTCACTGGTCTGACCTCCAAAAAATGAAATAACTTTTTTTTAAAACAAAACCCTGTTTATTTCTTGAAATTGTTCGCATTTAACTGTAATTCACATTTAATACGAACATAACAGTGAGAAAAAAAAAGGTGTGTGTCAATGTATATGTACAAAAACAGTATCATAGAATTAACACCTTCGACATGCCACATCAGAGATATACTGGGAGCCCACATTTTGACGCCTTACTATACTATGACGTTTTTTCTGACAATTTGAGGTCAAAACAAATTTTGACTTTTCTTGGCCGATTGTGACGCCTTACTATACTGTGACCGTTTTTCCGACATTTTGAAGTCAAAAATTTTTTTGACTTTTTTTGGCCGAAAAACACGCCTTACTATACTATGACGTTTTTTAAGACATTTTGAGGTCAAAACATTTTTTGACTTTTTTTGTCCGATTTTGACGCCTTACTATACTCTGACCATTTTTATGACATTTTGAAGTCCAAAAAAAAAAGTGACTTTTTTTGGCCCATTTTGACTCCTTACTATACTATGACAATTTTTATGACATTTTGAGGTCAAAAAATTTTTTGACTTTTTTTGTCCGATTTTGACGCCTTACTATACTATGACAATTTTTATGAGATTTTGAGGTCAAAAAAATTTTTGACTTTTTTTGGCCAAAAAAAACGCCTTACTATACTATGACGTTTTTTATGAAAAAAGTCACCAAAAAAAATTGACTTTTTTTGGCCGAAAAAAACGCCTTACTATACTATGACGTTTTTTCTGACATTTTGAGGTCAAAATAATTTTGACTTTTTTTTGGCCGATTTTTACGCCTTACTATACTATGACGTTTTTTATGACATTTTGAGGTCAAAAAAAATTGTGACTTTTCTTGGCCGAAAAAAACGCCTTACTATACTATGACATTTTTTATGACATTTTGAGGTCAAAAAAAATTGTGACTTTTTTTGGCCGAAAAAAACGCCTTACTATACTATGACATTTTTTATGACATTTTGAGGTAAAAAATTTTTTTGACTTTTTTTGGCCGAAAAAAACACCTTACTATACTATGACGTTTTTTACGACATTTTGAGGTCAAAACATTTTTTGACTTTTTTTATCCGATTTTGACTCCTTACTATACTATGACCATTTTTATGACATTTTGAGGTCAAAAAAATTGGTGACTTTTTTTGGCCCATTTTGACTCCTTACTATACTATGACAATTTTTATGACATTTTGAGGTCAAAAATTTTTTTGACTTTTTTTTTCCGATTTTGACGCCTTATTATACTATGACGTTTTTTATGACATTTTGAGGTCAAAAAATTTTTTGACTTTTTTTGGCCGATTTTGACGCCTTACTATACTATGATGTTTTTTATGAAAAAAGTCACAAAAAAAATTGACTTTTTTTGGCCCATTTTGACGCCTTACTATACTATGACGTTTTTTATGACATTTTGAGGTCAAAATTTTTTTTGACTTTTCTTGGCCGATTTTGACGCTTTACTATACTAGGACGTTTTTTATGACAAAAAAGTCAAAAAAAAATTTTCGACTTTTTTTTGTCCGATTTTGACGCTTTTTTACTATACTATGACGTTTTTTTATGACATTTTGAGGTCAAAATTTTTTTGACTTTTCTTGGCGATTTTGACGCCTTACTATACTATACTATGCGTTTTTTATGACATTTTGAGGTCAAAAATTTTTTTGAGTTTTCTTGGCCGATTTTTACGCTTTATTATACTATGACGTTTTTTATGACAAAAAAGTTAAAAAAAAAAAAAATTTCGACTTTTTTTATCCGATTTTGACGCCTTATTATACTATGACGTTTTTTATGACATTTTGAGGTCAAAAAATTTTTGACTTTTTTTGGCCTATTTTGACGCCTTACTATACTATGATGTTTTTTATGAAAAAAGTCACAAAAAAAATTGACTTTTTTTGGCCCATTTTGACGCCTTACTATACTATGACGTTTTTTCTGACATTTTGAGGTCAAAAAAATTTTGACTTTTTTTGGCCGAAAAAAACGCCTAACTATACTATGACGTTTTTTATGACATTTTGAGGTCAAAAAAATTTTTGACTTTTTTTGGCTGAAAAAAACACCTTACTATACTATGACGTTTTTTATGACAATTTGAGGTGAAAAAAAATTTTGACTTTTCTTGGCTGATTTTGACGCTTTACTATACTAGGACGTTTTTTATGACAAAAAAGTCAAAAAAAATTTTTTCGACTTTTTTTGTCCGATTTTGACGCCTTATTATACTATGACGTTTTTTATGACATTTTGAGGTCAAAAATTTTTTTGACTTTTCTTGGCCGATTTTGACGCCTTACTATACTATGACGTTTTTTATGACATTTTGAGGTCAAAAAAAATTGTGAGTTTTCTTGGCCGAAAAAAAGGCCTTACTATACTATGATGTTTTTTCTGACATTTTGAGGTCAAAAAATGTTTTGACTTTTTTTGGCCGAAAAAAACACCTTACTATACTATGATGTTTTTTCTGACATTTTGAGGTCAAAAAAATTTTTGACTTTTCTTGGCCGATTGTGACGCCTTACTATACTATGACCATTTTTCCGACATTTTGAAGTCAAAAAAAATTTAGACTTTTTTTGGCCGAAAAACACGCCTTACTATATTATGACGTTTTTTACGACATTTTGAGGTCAAAACATTTTTTGACTTTTTTTGTCCGATTTTGACGCCTTACTATACTATGACGTTTTTTATGACATTTTGAGGTCAAAAAAAATTGTGACTTTTCTTGGCTGAAAAAAACGCCTTACTATACTATGACGTTTTTTCTGACATTTTGAGGTCAAAAAAATTTTGACTTTTTTTTAACCGATTTTGACACCTTACTATACTATGACGTTTTTTATGACATTTTGAGGTCAAAAAAAATTTTGACTTTTCTTGGCCGATTTTGACGCCTTACTATACTATGACGTTTTTTATGACAATTTGAGGTGAAAAAAATTTTTGACTTTTCTTAGCCGATTTTGACGCTTTACTATACTAGGACGTTTTTTATGACAAAGAAGTCAAAAATTTTTTTGACTTTTTTTGGCCGATTTTGACGCCTTACTATACTATGACGTTTTTTATGACATTTTGAGGTCAAAAAATTTTTTGACTTTTTTTGGCCGATTTTGACGCCTTACTATACTATGATGTTTTTTATGAAAAAAGTCACAAAAAAAATTGACTTTTTTTGGCCCATTTTGACGCCTTACTATACTATGACGTTTTTTATGACATTTTGAGGTCAAAATTTTTTTTGACTTTTCTTGGCCGATTTTGACGCTTTACTATACTAGGACGTTTTTTATGACAAAAAAGTCAAAAAAAAATTTTCGACTTTTTTTGTCCGATTTTGACGCCTTACTATACTATGACGTTTTTTATGACATTTTGAGGTCAAAATTTTTTTTGACTTTTCTTGGCCGATTTTGACGCCTTACTATACTATGACGTTTTTTATGACATTTTGAGGTCAAAAATTTTTTTGAGTTTTCTTGGCCGATTTTTACGCTTTATTATACTATGACGTTTTTTATGACAAAAAAGTTAAAAAAAAAAAAATTTCGACTTTTTTTATCCGATTTTGACGCCTTACTATACTATGACGTTTTTTCTGACATTTTGAGGTCAAAAAAATTTTGACTTTTTTTGGCCGAAAAAAACGCCTAACTATACTATGACGTTTTTTATGACATTTTGAGGTCAAAAAAATTTTTGACTTTTTTTGGCTGAAAAAAACACCTTACTATACTATGACGTTTTTTATGACAATTTGAGGTGAAAAAAAATTTTGACTTTTCTTGGCTGATTTTGACGCTTTACTATACTAGGACGTTTTTTATGACAAAAAAGTCAAAAAAAATTTTTTCGACTTTTTTTGTCCGATTTTGACGCCTTATTATACTATGACGTTTTTTATGACATTTTGAGGTCAAAAATTTTTTTGACTTTTCTTGGCCGATTTTGACGCCTTACTATACTATGACGTTTTTTATGACATTTTGAGGTCAAAAAAAATTGTGAGTTTTCTTGGCCGGAAAAAAGGCCTTACTATACTATGATGTTTTTTCTGACATTTTGAGGTCAAAAAATGTTTTGACTTTTTTTGGCCGAAAAAAACACCTTACTATACTATGATGTTTTTTCTGACATTTTGAGGTCAAAAAAATTTTTGACTTTTCTTGGCCGATTGTGACGCCTTACTATACTATGACCATTTTTCCGACATTTTGAAGTCAAAAAAAATTTAGACTTTTTTTGGCCGAAAAACACGCCTTACTATATTATGACGTTTTTTACGACATTTTGAGGTCAAAACATTTTTTGACTTTTTTTGTCCGATTTTGACGCCTTACTATACTATGACGTTTTTTATGACATTTTGAGGTCAAAAAAAATTGTGACTTTTCTTGGCTGAAAAAAACGCCTTACTATACTATGACGTTTTTTCTGACATTTTGAGGTCAAAAAAATTTTGACTTTTTTTTAACCGATTTTGACACCTTACTATACTATGACGTTTTTTATGACATTTTGAGGTCAAAAAAAATTTTGACTTTTCTTGGCCGATTTTGACGCCTTACTATACTATGACGTTTTTTATGACAATTTGAGGTTAAAAAAAATTTTTGACTTTTTTCTTAGCCGATTTTGACGCTTTTACTATACTAGGGCGTTTTTTATGACAAAGAAGTCAAAAATTTTTTTTGACTTTTTTTGGCCGATTTTGACGCCTTACTATACTATGACGTTTTTTATGACATTTTGAGGTCAAAAAATTTTTTGACTTTTTTTGGCCGATTTTGACGCCTTACTATACTATGATGTTTTTTATGAAAAAAGTCACAAAAAAAATTGACTTTTTTTGGCCCATTTTGACGCCTTACTATACTATGACGTTTTTTATGACATTTTGAGGTCAAAATTTTTTTTGACTTTTCTTGGCCGATTTTGACGCTTTACTATACTAGGACGTTTTTTATGACAAAAAAGTCAAAAAAAAATTTTCGACTTTTTTTGTCCGATTTTGACGCCTTACTATACTATGACGTTTTTTATGACATTTTGAGGTCAAAATTTTTTTTGACTTTTCTTGGCCGATTTTGACGCCTTACTATACTATGACGTTTTTTATGACATTTTGAGGTCAAAATTTTTTTTGAGTTTTCTTGGCCGATTTTTACGCTTTATTATACTATGACGTTTTTTATGACAAAAAAGTTAAAAAAAAAAAAATTTCGACTTTTTTTATCCGATTTTGACGCCTTATTATACTATGACGTTTTTTATGACATTT
This sequence comes from Toxotes chatareus, assembly GCA_016801885.1. Classification (NCBI taxonomy): domain Eukaryota; kingdom Metazoa; phylum Chordata; class Actinopteri; family Toxotidae; genus Toxotes; species Toxotes chatareus. Next base: position 468,454 of record CM028886.1, on the reverse strand, counting down.
TGAGGTCAAAAAATTTTTGACTTTTTTTGGCCTATTTTGACGCCTTACTATACTATGATGTTTTTTATGAAAAAAGTCACAAAAAAAATTGACTTTTTTTGGCCGATTTTTTGATTTTACTTTACTATACTATGGCGTTTTTATGACATTTTGAGGTCTAAAAAATTTTTTGACTTTTTGGCCGATTTTGACGATTTTTACTATACTATGATGTTTTTTATGAAAAAGTCACAAAAAAAAAAATTGACTTTTTTTGGCCCATTTTGACGAGGTCAAAATTTTTTTACTATACTATGACGTTTTTTTATGACATTTTGAGGTCAAAATTTTTTTGACTTTTTCTTGGCCGATTTTGACGCTTTTACTATACTAGGATTTTTTTTTTATGACAAAAAAAAGTCAAAAATTTTTTTTCGCTTTTTTTTTGTCCGACATTTTGAGGTCGCCGATTTTGACGCTTTACTATACTATGACGTTTTTTTATGACATTTTGAGGTCAAAATTTTTTTGACTTTTCTTGGCCGATTTTGACGCTTTTACTTACTATACTATGACGTTTTTTATGACATTTTGAGGTCAAATTTTTTTTTTGAGTTTTTTTGGCCGATTTTTACGCTTTTATTATACTATGACGTTTTTTTATGACAAAAAGTTGAAAAAAAAAAAATTTTGACTTTTTTTATCCGATTTTGACGCTTTTATTATACTATGACGTTTTTTATGACATTTTGAGGTCAAAAAACTTTTTTTGACTTTTTTGGCCTATTTTGACGCAAAAAATTGACTTTTTTTACTATACTATGATGTTTTTTATGAAAAAGTCAAAAAAAAATTGATGTTTTTTTGGCCCATTTGATTTTGACGCTATACTATACTATGACGTTTTTTATGACATTTTGAGGTCAAAAAATTTTTTGACTTTTTTTGGCCGATTTTGACGCCTTACTATACTATGATGTTTTTTATGAAAAAAGTCACAAAAAAAATTGACTTTTTTTGGCCCATTTTGACGCCTTACTATACTATGACGTTTTTTATGACATTTTGAGGTCAAAAATTTTTTGACTTTTCTTGGCCGATTTTGACGCTTTACTATACTAGGGCGTTTTTTATGACAAAAGGTCAAAATTTTTTTTGACTTTTTTGTCCGATTTTGACGACTTTTACTATACTATGACGTTTTTTATGACATTTTGAGGTCAAAAAATTTTTTTTGACTTTTTTTTCCGATTTTGACGCTTTACTATACTATGACGTTTTTTATGACATTTTGAGGTCAAAAAATTTTTTGAGTTTTTTGGCGATTTTACGCTTTTATTATACTATGACGTTTTTATGACAAAATTTAAAAAAAAAATTTTTTGACTTTTTTTATCCGATTTTGACGCCTTACTATACTATGACGTTTTTTATGACATTTTGAGGTCAAAAAATTTTTGACTTTTTTTTGACTTTTTATGCCGTTTTTTATGACGCAAAAAAATTGACTTTTTTACATTTTATACTATACTATACTTTTTTATGACATTTTGAGGGTCAAAAAAAACTTTTTTTTTGACTTTTTTTGGCCGATTTTAACGCTTTACTATACTATGACGTTTTTTATGACATTTTGAGGTCAAAAAAAATTTTTTTGACTTTTTTTGGCCGATTTTGACGCCTTTACTATACTATGACGTTTTTTATGACATTTTGAGGTTAAAAAAATTTTTGACTTTTTTATCCGATTTTGACGCCTTTATACTATGACGTTTTTTATGACATTTTGAGGTCAAAAATTTTTGACTTTTTTTTTTATGACCTTTTTACTATACTATGACCATTTTTTTATGACATTTTGAGGTAAAAAATTTTTTTTTTTTTTTTTTTCCGACGTTTTTTGACGCCTTACTATACTATGACTTTTTTTTATGACATTTTGAGGTCTAAAAAAATTTTTGACTTTTTTTGTCCGATTTTGACGCCTTACTATACTATGACGTTTTTTATGACATTTTGAGGTCAAAAATTTTTTTGACTTTTTTCCGATTTTGACGCCTTACTATACTACTATACATTTTTATGACATTTTGACGTTTTTTTATGACTTTTTTTGAGGTCTTTACTAAAAATGACCATTTTTATTGATTTTGAGGTTTTTGTCCGATTTTTTGTCCGATTTTGACGCTATACTATACTATGACCGTTTTTTATGACATTTTGAGGTCAAAAAAATTTTTGACTTTTTTGTCCGATTTTGACGCCTTACTATACTATGACGTTTTTTATGACATTTTGAGGTCAAAAAAAATTTTGACTTTTTGTCCGATTTTGGCCTTACTATACTATGACCATTTTTATGACATTTTGAGGTCAAAAAAAAAAAATTTTTTGACTTACTTTTGACCGATTTTTTGACATTTTGAGGTTTACTATATTTTGACTTTTTTTGTTTTTATGATGATTTTTTTTGAGGTGAAAAAAAATTTTGACTTTTTTTTGTCCGATTTTGACGCCTTACTATACTATGACAATTTTTATGACATTTTGAGGTCAAAAAAATTTTTGACTTTTTTTTGCCCATTTTGATGCCTTACTCTACTATGACGTTTTTTATGACATTTTGAGGTCAAAAAATTTTTGACTTTTTTGGCCTATTTTGACGCCTTACTATACTATGATGTTTTTTATGACATTTTGAGGTGAAAAAAAATTGTGACTTTTTTTGGCCGAATAAAAGGCCTTACTATACTATGATGTTTTTTCTGACATTTTGAGGTCAAAAAAAATTTTTGACTTTTTGGCCGAAAAAACGCTTTACTTACTATACTATGACGTTTTTTATGACATTTAAAGTCAAAAAAAAATTTGACTTTTTTGTCCGATTTTGACGGCTTACTATACTATGACCATTTTTCTGACATTTTGAAGTCAAAAAATTTTTTTTTTGACTTTTTTTTACTATTTTAACGCTTTTACTATACTATGACGAATTTTTTTTATGACATTTTGAGGTAAAAATAATTTTGACTTTTTTTTTGTCCGATTTTAACGCCTTACTATACTATGACAATTTTTATGACATTTTGAGGTCAAAAAAAATTTTTGACTTTTTTTTGCCCATTTTGATGCCTTACTCTACTATGACGTTTTTTATGACATTTTGAGTCAAAAAAAAAATTTTTTGACTTTTTTTGGCCTATTTTGACTTTTCTTACTATACTATGATGTTTTTTATGACATTTTGAGGTAAAAAAAATTGTGACTTTTTTTTGGCGAATAAAAGGCCTTACTATACTATGATGTTTTTTCTGACATTTTGAGGTCAAAAATTTTTTGACTTTTTGGCGAAAAAAAAACGATTTCGCCTTACTATACTATGACGTTTTTTATGACATTTTAAAGTCAAAAAAAAAATTTGACTTTTCTTGTCCGATTTTGACGCTTACTTACTATACTATGACCATGTGACTTTTTTCTGACATTTTGAAGTCAAAAATTTTGACTTTTTTTGGCCGAAAAAACGCCTACTATACTATACTATGACGTTTTTTTATGACATTTTGAGGTCAAAAAAAAAATTTTGACTTTTTTGGCTGAAAAAACACCTTTACTATACTATGACGTTTTTTATGACAATTTGAGGTGAAAAAAAAATTTTGACTGATTTTTTTCTTGGCTGATTTTGACGCTTTACTATACTATGACGTTTTTATGACAAAAAAGTTAAAAAAAAATTTTTGACTTTTTTTTATCCGATTTTGACGCCTTTATTATACTATGACGTTTTTTATGACATTTTGAGGTCAAAAAATTTTTTTTTGACTTTTTTGGCCTATTTTGACGCCTTACTATACTATGACGTTTTTTATGACATTTTGAGGTAAAAATAATTTTTGACTTTTTTTGGCCGATTTTAACGCCTTACTATACTATGACCATTTTTCTGACATTTTGAAGTCAAAAAAAATTTGACTTTTTTGGCCCATTTTGACGCGCCTTTACTATACTATGACGTTTTTTTATGACATTTTGAGGTTAAAAATTTTTTTGACTTTTTTTGTCCGATTTTGACGCCTTACTATACTATGACCATTTTTATGACATTTTGAGGTCAAAAATTTTTTTGACTTTTTTTGTCTGATTTTGACGCCTTACTATACTATGACGTTTTTTATGACATTTTGAGGTCAAAAAAATTGGTGACTTTTTTTGTCCGATTTTGACGTTTTTTATGACATTTTTATTATACTATGACAATTTTTATGACATTTTGAGGTCAAAAATTTTTTTGACTTTATTTGTCCGATTTTGACGCCTTACTATATTATGACAATTTTTATGACATTTTGAGGTCAAAAAAATCTTGACTTTTTTTGTCCGATTTTGACGCCTTACTATACTATGACAATTTTTATGACATTTTGAGGTCAAAAATTTTTGACTTTTTTTTGCCCATTTTTTTGATGCCTTACTCTACTATGACGTTTTTTTTATGACATTTGAGGTCAAAAAATTTTTTGACTTTTTTTTGGCCTATTTTGACGCCTTACTTTACCATACTATGATGTTTTTTATGACATTTTGCCGAATAAAAAAAAAAAAAATTGTGACTTTTTTTGGCCGAATAAAAGGCCTTACTATACTATGATGTTTTTTCTGACATTTTGAGGTCAAAAATTTTTTGACTTTTTTGGTCAAAAAAAAAACGACTTTTTTACTATACTATGACGTTTTTTATGACATTTTAAAGTCAAAAAAAAATTTGACTTTTCTTGTCCGATTTTGACTTACTACTATACTATGACCATTTTTCTGACATTTTGAAGTCAAAAATTTTTTTGACTTTTTTGGCCGAAAAAAACGCCTTACTATACTATGACGTTTTTTATGACATTTTGAGGTAAAAATAATTTTTGACTTTTTTTGTCCGATTTTAACGCCTTACTATACTATGACAATTTTTATGACATTTTGAGGTCAAAAAAATTTTTGACTTTTTTTTGCCCATTTTGATGCCTTACTCTACTATGACGTTTTTTATGACATTTTGAGGTCAAAAAATTTTTTGACTTTTTTTGGCCTATTTTGACGCCTTACTATACTATGATGTTTTTTATGACATTTTGAGGTAAAAAAAAATTGTGACTTTTTTTGGCCGAATAAAAGGCCTTACTATACTATGATGTTTTTTCTGACATTTTGAGGTCAAAAATTTTTTGACTTTTTTAAAAAAAAAACGCCTTACTTTACTATACTATGACGTTTTTTATGACATTTTAAAGTCAAAAAAATTTTTTTTGATTTGGCTTTTCTATGACCGTTTTTGTCATTTTGAGGTCAAAATTTTTTTGACTTTTTTACTATACTATGACCATTTTTCTGACATTTTGACAGAAGTCAAAAAATTTTTTGACTTTTTTGGCTGATTTTGACGCTTTTACTATACTAGGACGTTTTTTATGACAAAAGTCAAAAAAATTTTTTTGACTTTTTTGTCCGATTTTGACGTTTTTTATTATACTATGACGTTTTTTATGACATTTTGAGGTCAAAATTTTTTTTGACTTTTTTTGCCGATTTTGACGCCTTACTATACTATGACGTTTTTTATGACATTTTGAGGTCAAAAATTTTTTTTTGAGTTTTTTTTGCCGATTTTTACGCTTTTATTATACTATGACGTTTTTTTATGACAAAAGTTAAAAAAAAAAAATTTTTGACTTTTTTATCCGATTTTGACGCTTTATTTTATTATACTATGACATTTTTTTATGACATTTTGAGGTCCTTTAAAAATTTTTTGACATTTTTGGCCTATTTTGACGCTTTACTATACTATACTATACTATACTATGACAAAAATTTTTTCTGACATTTTGAAGTCTATAAAAATTTTTTTGACATTTTTTTGGCCCATTTTGACTTTTTTTTTATTATACTTTGACGTTTTTTATGACATTTTGAGGTTAAAAATTTTTTTGACTTTTTTTGTCCGATTTTGACGCCTTACTATACTATGATGTTTTTTATGAAAAAAGTCACAAAAAAAATTGACTTTTTTTGGCCCATTTTGACGCCTTACTATACTATGACGTTTTTTCTGACATTTTGAGGTCAAAAAATTTTTGACTTTTTTTGGCCGATTTTTACGCCTTACTATACTATGACGTTTTTTATGACATTTTGAGGTAAAAAAAAATTGTGACTTTTTTTGGCCGAAAAAAAGGCCTTAGTATACTATGATGTTTTTTCTGACATTTTGAGGTCAAAAATTTTTTTGACTTTTTTTGGCCGAAAAAAACGCCTTACTATACTATGATGTTTTTTCTGACATTTTGAGGTCAAAATAATGTTTGACTTTTTTTGGCCGAAAAAGCTCCTTACTATACTATGACGTTTTTTATGACATTTTGAGGTCAAAAAATTTTTTGACTTTTTTTGGCCGATTTTGACGCCTTACTATACTATGACGTTTTTTATGACATTTTGAGGTCAAAAAAATTTTGACTTTTTTTGGCTGAAAAAAACACCTTACTATACTATGACGTTTTTTATGACAATTTGAGGTGAAAATTTTTTTTGACTTTTCTTGGCCGATTTTGACGCTTTACTATACTAGGACGTTTTTTATGACAAAAAAGTCAAAAAAATTTTTTGACTTTTTTTGGCCGATTTTGACGCCTTACTATACTATGACGTTTTTTATGACATTTTGAGGTCAAAAAAATTTTTGACTTTTTTTGGCCGATTTTGACGCCTTACTATACTATAATGTTTTTTATGAAAAAAGTCACAAAAAAAATTGACTTTTTTTGGCCCATTTTGACGCCTTACTATACTATGACGTTTTTTCTGACATTTTGAGGTCAAAAAATTTTTGACTTTTTTTGGCCGATTTTTACGCCTTACTATACTATGACGTTTTTTATGACATTTTGAGGTAAAAAAAAATTGTGACTTTTTTTGGCCGAAAAAAAGGCCTTAGTATACTATGATGTTTTTTCTTACATTTTGAGGTCAAAAATTTTTTTGACTTTCTTTGGCCGAAAAAAACGCCTTACTATACTATGATGTTTTTTCTGACATTTTGAGGTCAAAATAATGTTTGACTTTTTTGGCCGAAAAAAAAAAGCTCCTTTACTATACTATGACGTTTTTTATGACATTTTGAGGTCAAAAATTTTTGACTTTTTTTGGCCGATTTTGACGCCTTACTATACTATGACGTTTTTTATGACATTTTGAGGTCAAAAAATTTTTGACTTTTTTTGGCTGAAAAAAACACCTTACTATACTATGACGTTTTTTATGACAATTTGAGGTGAAAATTTTTTTTGACTTTTCTTGGCCGATTTTGACGCTTTACTATACTAGGACGTTTTTTATGACAAAAAAGTCAAAAAAAATTTTTGACTTTTTTTGGCCGATTTTGACGCCTTACTATACTATGACGTTTTTTATGACATTTTGAGGTCAAAAAAAATTTTGACTTTTCTTGGCCGATTTTGACGCCTTACTATACTATGACGTTTTTTATGACAATTTGAGGTGAAAAAAAATTTTGACTTTTCTTAGCCGATTTTGACGCTTTACTATACTAGGACGTTTTTTATGACAAAGAAGTCAAAAAATTTTTTTTGACTTTTTTTGGCCGATTTTGACGCCTTACTATACTATGACGTTTTTTATGACATTTTGAGGTCAAAAAATTTTTTGACTTTTTTTGGCCGATTTTGACGCCTTACTATACTATGATGTTTTTTATGAAAAAGTCACAAAAAAATTTTTTTTTTTTGGCCCATTTTGACTTATACTATACTATGACGACTTTTTTTATGACATTTTGAGGTCAAAATTTTTTGACTTTTCTTGGCCGATTTTGACGCTTTACTATACTAAAATTTTTTTTTTTTTATGACAAAAAAGTCAAAAAAAAATTTTCGACTTTTTTTTGTCCGATTTTGACGCCTTACTATACTATGACGTTTTTTATGACATTTTGAGGTCAAAATTTTTTTTGACTTTTCTTGGCCGATTTTGACGCCTTACTATACTATGACGTTTTTTATGACATTTTGAGGTCAAAAATTTTTTTGAGTTTTCTTGGCCGATTTTTACGCTTTATTATACTATGACGTTTTTTATGACAAAAAAGTTAAAAAAAAAAAAATTTCGACTTTTTTTATCCGATTTTGACGCCTTATTATACTATGACGTTTTTTATGACATTTTGAGGTCAAAAAATTTTTGACTTTTTTTGGCCTATTTTGACGCCTTACTATACTATGATGTTTTTTATGAAAAAAGTCACAAAAAAAATTGACTTTTTTTGGCCCATTTTGACGCCTTACTATACTATGACGTTTTTTCTGACATTTTGAGGTCAAAAAAATTTTGACTTTTTTTTTGGCGAAAAAAAACGCCTAACTATACTATGACGTTTTTTATGACATTTTGAGGTCAAAAAAAATTTTGACTTTTTTTGGCTGAAAAAAACACCTTACTATACTATGACGTTTTTTATGACAATTTGAGGTGAAAAAAAATTTTGACTTTTCTTGGCTGATTTTGACGCTTTACTATACTATGACGTTTTTTATGACAAAAAAGTTAAAAAAAAAATTTTCGACTTTTTTTATCCGATTTTGACGCCTTATTATACTATGACGTTTTTTATGACATTTTGAGGTCAAAAAATTTTTGACTTTTTTTGGCCTATTTTGACGCCTTACTATACTATGACGTTTTTTATGACATTTTGAGGTAAAAATAATTTTTGACTTTTTTTGGCCGATTTTAACGCCTTACTATACTATGACCATTTTTCTGACATTTTGAAGTCAAAAAAAAATTTGACTTTTTTTGGCCCATTTTGACGCCTTATTATACTTTGACGTTTTTTATGACATTTTGAGGTTAAAATTTTTTTTGACTTTTTTTGTCCGATTTTGACGCCTTACTATACTATGACCATTTTTATGACATTTTGAGGTCAAAATTTTTTTTGACTTTTTTTGTCTGATTTTGACGCCTTACTATACTATGACCATTTTTATGACATTTTGAGGTCAAAAAAATTGGTGACTTTTTTTGTCCGATTTTGACGCCTTACTATACTATGACAATTTTTATGACATTTTGAGGTCAAAAATTTTTTTGACTTTATTTGTCCGATTTTGACGCCTTACTATATTATGACAATTTTTATGACATTTTGAGGTCAAAAAAATCTTGACTTTTTTTGTCCGATTTTGACGCCTTACTATACTATGACAATTTTTATGACATTTTGAGGTCAAAAAAATTTTTGACTTTTTTTTGCCCATTTTGATGCCTTACTCTACTATGACGTTTTTTATGACATTTTGAGGTCAAAAAATTTTTTGACTTTTTTTGGCCTATTTTGACGCCTTACTATACTATGATGTTTTTTATGACATTTTGAGGTAAAAAAAAATTGTGACTTTTTTTGGCCGAATAAAAGGCCTTACTATACTATGATGTTTTTTCTGACATTTTGAGGTCAAAAAATTTTTTGACTTTTTTTGGCCGAAAAAAACGCCTTACTATACTATGACGTTTTTTATGACATTTTAAAGTCAAAAAAAAATTTGACTTTTCTTGTCCGATTTTGACGGCTTACTATACTATGACCATTTTTCTGACATTTTGAAGTCAAAAATTTTTTTGACTTTTCTTGGCTGATTTTGACGCTTTACTATACTAGGACGTTTTTTATGACAAAAAAGTCAAAAAAAAATTTTTCGACTTTTTTTGTCCGATTTTGACGCCTTACTATACTATGACGTTTTTTATGACATTTTGAGGTCAAAATTTTTTTTCACTTTTCTTGGCCGATTTTGACGCCTTACTATACTATGACGTTTTTTATGACATTTTGAGGTCAAAAAAATTTTTGAGTTTTCTTGGCCGATTTTTACGCTTTATTATACTATGACGTTTTTTATGACAAAAAAGTTAAAAAAAAAATTTTCGACTTTTTTTATCCGATTTTGACGCCTTATTATACTATGACGTTTTTTATGACATTTTGAGGTCAAAAAATTTTTGACTTTTTTTGGCCTATTTTGACGCCTTACTATACTATGACCATTTTTCTGACATTTTGAAGTCAAAAAAAAATTTGACTTTTTTTGGCCCATTTTGACGCCTTATTATACTTTGACGTTTTTTATGACATTTTGAGGTTAAAAATTTTTTTGACTTTTTTTGTCCGATTTTGACGCCTTACTATACTATGACCATTTTTATGACATTTTGAGGTCAAAATTTTTTTTGACTTTTTTTGTCTGATTTTGACGCCTTACTATACTATGACCATTTTTATGACATTTTGAGGTCAAAAAAATTGGTGACTTTTTTTGTCCGATTTTGACGCCTTACTATACTATGACAATTTTTATGACACTTTGAGGTCAAAAATTTTTTTGACTTTATTTGTCCGATTTTGACGCCTTACTATATTATGACAATTTTTATGACATTTTGAGGTCAAAAAAATCTTGACTTTTTTTGTCCGATTTTGACGCCTTACTATACTATGACAATTTTTATGACATTTTGAGGTCAAAAAAATTTTTGACTTTTTTTTGCCCATTTTGATGCCTTACTCTACTATGACGTTTTTTATGACATTTTGAGGTCAAAAATTTTTTGACTTTTTTTGGCCTATTTTGACGCCTTACTATACTATGATGTTTTTTATGACATTTTGAGGTAAAAAAAAATTGTGACTTTTTTTGGCCGAATAAAAGGCCTTACTATACTATGATGTTTTTTCTGACATTTTGAGGTCAAAAAATTTTTTGACTTTTTGGCGAAAAAAAGCCTTACTATACTATGACGTTTTTTATGACATTTTAAAGTCAAAAAAAAATTTGACTTTTCTTGTCCGATTTTGACGGCTTACTATACTATGACCATTTTTCTGACATTTTGAAGTCAAAAATTTTTTTGACTTTTTTGGCCGAAAAAAACGCCTTACTATACTATGACGTTTTTTATGACATTTTGAGGTAAAAATAATTTTTGACTTTTTTTGGCCGATTTTAACGCCTTACTATACTATGACCATTTTTATGACATTTTGAGGTCAAAAATTTTTTTGACTTTTTTTGTCCGATTTTGACGCCTTACTATACTATGACCATTTTTCTGACATTTTGAAGTCAAAAAAAAATTTGACTTTTTTTGGCCCATTTTGACGCCTTACTATACTATGACCATTTTTCTGACATTTTGAGGTAAAAAAAAAAATGTGACTTTTTTTGGCCCATTTTGACGCCTTACTATACTTTGACCATTTTTATGACATTTTGAGGTCAAAAAAATTTTCCAATTTTTTTTGTCCGGTTTTGACGCCTTACTATACTATGACGTTTTTTATGACATTTTGAGGTCAAAATTTTTTTTGACTTTTCTTGGCCGATTTTGACGCATTACTATACTATGACGTTTTTTATGACAAAAAAGTCAAAAAAAAAATTGTGACTTTTTTTGTCCGATTTTGACGCCTTACTATACTAAGACGTTTTTTATGATATTTTGGGGTCAACATTAATAACTAAAACACCTAACAACTGCAACAAAGAGCTATCCTTTCTCTGAACACATTTGATCCTGCCACGTAATTCACACGACAATCCGAACCAATCACTTTAATCGTATGATATGGTATATTTAACGTCACCCAGGCCCTTCAAATGTCAGTACTGTAACCAAACCACACCTTACAAGTGGTTCTATACAACTGCTTCATAATACCTCGCATGTGTCAGAACCTCGGGTGTCAGAGGACCATCACTAGACGTACATAAGACGTGACCGAGGCAAGCATCTTGACATGCATCAAGAGTGAGTCATTGACAGATGTAGCGGAGAAAATCCAGTAATTTTTCAAAATTAAACATAAGATAAGATAAGATAGACTTTATTCATCCCACAACGGGGAAATTTAGTTGTTACAGCAGCATATAGAAAAAGGTAGAAACGGCAGTAAAAGAAAATATAAAAATAACAATATACAATCCAAAACACAGTGGAGAAAAAACAAAGGCAAAAGTACTCAGATTATAAATATTATATACTATATACAAAAAGGTGCTTGAGTCTTTGTAGTGAAAGTGACTGGTGATACATGTATGTAAACATAAAACAGAATTATGGCAGTGCAGAGCAGTAGTAATATGTAACATGGTTTCATTATGTGTTGGCATTGTACAACCTCACAACTGTTGGGATGAAGGACCTGCGGTACCTCTCCTTCTTACACCGCGGGTGTAGGAGTCTGGAGCTGAAGGAGCTGCTGAGGGACCCCACAGTGTCATGTAGGGGGTGGGAGGTGTTGTCCATGATGGATGCCAGCTTAGCCAACATCCTTCTCTCCCCTACTTCCTCCACAGAGTCCAGAGGACAGTCCAGGACAGAGCTTGCTCTCCGTATCAGTCTGTTGAGCTTTCCCCTGTCCCTGTCTGTACTGCCCCCTCTCCAGCAGACAACAGCATAAAAAATGGCTGAGGCCATCACAGAGTCATAAAAAGTCCTGAGCAGAGGCCTGCACACTCCGAAGGACCTCAGCCTCCTCAGCAGGTGGAGTCGACTCTGTCCCTTCTTGTAGAGGGCATGGGTGTGGTCAGTCCAGTCCAGTTTATTGTTTAGGTGAACACCCAGGAATTTGTGGCTGTCCACCAGCTCGATGTCCAATCCCTGGATGTTCACCAAAGTGAGGTGACGTCCTTTCCTCTGGAAGTTGATGATCATCTCCTTTGTCTTGCTCGTGTTGAGCTGCAGCTGGTTGAGCTCACTCCAGCAGGCAAAGTCCTTGATGACCTTCCTGTATTCCAGGTCATTTCCCTCAGAAACACAGCCTACGACAGCTGTGTCATCCGAGAACTTCTGGATGTGGCAGTGAGTGGTGTTGTAGGTGAAGTCCGAGGTGTACAGTATGAAGAGGAAGGGGGAGAGCACGGTACCCTGAGGGGCTCCTGTACTGCACCGCACCACATCACACACACAGTGATGCAGCCTCACATACTGTGGTCTGTCTGTGAGATAGTCTTTTGTCCATGCAGCCAGGCGTTGGTCCACTCCCATGTTCTCCATCTTCACACTGAGCAGTGACGACTGGATTGTGTTAAAAGCACTGGAGAAGTCAAAGAACATGACCCTCACAGCACTCCCACTGTCCTCCAGGTGTAGCAGTGATCTGTGCAGCAGGTAGGCCACTGCGTCGTCCACCCCAATCCCCGTCTGATAAGCAAACTGCAGAGGATCTAGTTGTGAGCCCACAATCTCTCGCAGCTGCCTCAGGGTGATCCTCTCCATAGTCTTCATTAGATGAGATGTCAGAGCAACAGGCCTGAAGTGGTTTGGCTCCTTTGGACGCGATGTCTTCGGGACCGGAACCACACAGGAGGTTTTCCACAAGGCCGGGACCTTCTCCAGTCTCAGGCTCAAGTTGAACATGTGACTGAACACGCCGCAGAGCTGATCAGCACAGTCCTTCAGGAGTCGAGGCCTGATCCCGTCCGGGCCTGGGGCCTTCCTTGCCTTGATCTTCTTAAGCTGACTCCTCACCTGATTGTCAGTTATGGAGAGAGGGGGTGGGGGGGTGGTCGTAGGTGAAAGCAACAGGGGAGAGCGCGAACGCAGTCCCCCACTACCAGAATTTATGCAGTCGAGATTCCCACATTTGGGGAATTCGCAGGGGTCAGCACAGCCGGAGTGCAATGGCTGAGCCTCACCCTGGGTGAACCACCTTGTTGATCATGGTATCTCCCCTGCCAGGTAAGTATCAGATAATAAAACACAAATAACGTAAATTATGCATTCTCTCTTTGCGGCCCACGGACCAGTGCCAGTCCCCGGCCCGGGGGTTGGGGACCACTGGTCTAACTTATGCTGTTAGGACTTTATACTTAACGACAGAAGCGGCTCTTTGCTCGGATTCTTCACCGGCTCGTGTTGTTTAATGACTTGAAGAAGAAACAGCGTGAAACGTGCAGGTTATTATCGACGTCACAGTGTCACACAGGAAAGATATAAATGTATTTAGTTTAATTACAAAGTCATTAAACCTTTCTATTAAAATGACACTGAAACACAATATGGCCAAAAGTATGTGGACATTTGGCCTTGTCCAGGAGTGTGTTTTGCCACTGTGAAACTCCTGGTGGGACAAAGGCTAAGTGGTGTTAGCTGAAAACCCATTTCTGTCATTTCTTCATGTGTTTAATTGAAAAACGACAAGTTCAGACGTCATTTCTCTGATTCTGAACAGTCCTTCCTGTTGCCTGCAGGGTTAGCTTGTTGGGGTCAGGGGTCAGGTGTCTCCAAGCTCCTCAACCATAGCTCCAGGGCAAACTTAGTACCGGTGCTGACCCGCTCCACATCTGGTCCACTGGCCGGCGCCCGACTAACAAACACTGCCAGTGGCAGAGTCAAGTCACTAAGAGCTCCATGTGCAGACACCTGCGACACACTGGAAACACAACAGGAGGTCAAAGGTCAGGAGGAAGTCAAAGACATCACAGATGAACTGAAAAGGATCAGAATAACAAAACATGACAAACATTTTATTAAATGTTGGGCATTTCATTGTAAAGCTAATGTTTTCTATTTGCAGACAGTTACAGACTGATGCTGGTCAGAATAGAAATTTCAGGAGAAAAATTTGAGATTTACATCCAAGGTCTTAAATACGCTAAAAACATTTATTTACCTGCCACAAGAAGAGTTTAAACCTAACCTGTGAACATAAACACAGGTTATGTTCACAGGTTACGTGGGTGCAGTTTGTCAGTGTGAGACAGAGCGGATTTTAATGTCCTGATGTTGTAGCCATGCTAGAAATCTAAATCTAAAACACAGGTGATACCTGATGCTGTTCGGCAGGTCGCCCAGTCGAACCTCACCGTCCTCTCCATCCACGGCCGACACGATGGCTCTGACCAGCCGACTGTCGGCCCACAGACAGGCACTGACCTCAGCTGGAGACGGGCTCAGAGAGGACTGCAGGGTCGAGACAGAAAGAGATGGAAACTGCTGAAGACACAACATGGAGCTTGATCCTGTTACATATTCATCTGGAGCAACACAGAACCGAGTGGTGAGGTTTGAGATGCTGAGATACTCATTCACAGAGAAACATCAAAATCTTGTCCAAGTCATCCAGGCCACACCAAAGCTGTCAAGGTAATGTCCAAGTGACTGAGGACATTTCTAAATTCATCATTAATTCTAAATTCCCGTTATCCTCATGCTGAAGTCACAAAGTACCTGTAGCTGCAGGTGAGAGAGGGAGGAGTGCAGCAGCATGTAGATGACTATGTGATGTCTCTGAGGAAGTCCTCTGGACAGCATGGGAGGATACACTGACTGACAGACAGACAGACAGACAGACGGAGACGGTTTGTTTCTCTCCTTACAAAATGCAGTGAACATGGTCAATCACGTTTTTAGCCCAAATATTTTTGTTTTTGTTTAATATACCATTGATATGTCTTTCTATCACGCCTCCTGTTGGTCAGTGTCTGTCTCACCTCCCACAGTCCCAGTATTTTTGGACGAACTTTCTCTGGTTCCAGCTTCAATCCAGTTTCCTCCTTTAACTCCCTGAGGCCGGCATCCAGCAGCTACACACACACAATAAAAATATTTAGTATAGTGGTATGAAACATGATGTCTGTGCAGACGTCACGTTAAATCATGCTGAGGAACAGAAAACTATTTAAGAAGTTATTTACCGTCTCATCTGACTCCAAATGGCCACCTTGGAGAAGCAAAACCAAGAAACAGAAGCATTAAAAAGCGCGGAAACACTCAGGCAGAGGTGTGTGTGTGTGTGCGTGTGTGTGCGTCAGACCCGGAGGGACCCAGACGTTGGGAAATATACGAAGCTCCTTCGCCCGTCGTGTCAGCAGCACTCTCTGATTGGCCGTCTGCAGGAGTATGGCCACGCCCACATCCACTCCACGCTGCTGAATGTCCAGTGGGATTGCAGCTGCTTCTGTGACTGACAGGTGCTTGATGGGACAGAAGGCAGGCCTCTGGGAGAGAAACACAACACGATCGTAATGTGAGGGTTAAATATTAAAGTGTAACAGCTGATGTTCTCTGTTTTTCTTCTTATTAACAAACTTCATGCACAGATCAAACTCTGACTGCTTCCTGTCGTAGTCGTGCTGTGATGTATCAGTGATCACACTGTTACACTGGGACACTACAGCAACTGTGGCTTAATCCGCAGCTGAAAATAGTCCCCAACAGATGGCTGTTTCCTTTGTCGGATAAAAACTGAGCTGAGCTGCTGTTTTAATAAATCACTGAGCTTTTTAAAAATCACACTGTATATTTGTGAAGAGTTTTTAAAGGTTTACATCTTCATTAGGAACCGATGGGCTGAGCTGAGAGCCTCAGACGGACTGACACTGTTGGTGTGAGTCTGTAGACGGGGTTTGATGTTAATAAGTAAAATACAGAATATTTCCAGCCTTATACTTTAAAAACAGAAGGTAAATATTCAGTGTGTCTGACCTTCAGACGGATCATTTGTCCTTTGTCTCCTCTGAAAAGAATAAACCGGTTTTTCTCCAGAGTGCAGTTCACCTCCACCTCGTCATCACCACCGTCTGTGAAGTGACCTGTTATACTCTGACCAGATGAAGAAGGAGGAATAAGCCAGTATCCTGTGTTTGGTCATGTGTGCTGCTACTTAAAGGAACAATCCCACATTTTAGATAACGTTCTCAAATGTTTCCTTTAAATGATCCAGCATCACTGCACCAACCTGAACAAACTGAGCTCGCTGTGGAGCTGCTCGGTCTTTACAGATGTAAACCAGGATCCTCCTCACTTTGTCCATGCTGCTTCTTCCTCTGAGCTGCAAGACAAGAGAGGACCAGGACATCTGTTCATCTGATCTAAGCCAGGAACACTCAGGACACTGAGGATGTCTCAGCTCTAACAGCCTGACCTGAACTGAGGGTAAAAATGTAAAGTTTGTCCTGAAGGTGGCGCTGGAGGAGAGATAAATGTGATGAGGAAAATTTATGACAATCTTACAAGCAGCTGTGGACGTTTCTCATGTGGGAGATTTTGGCCTGGCACACATTAAAATGAGTTCAGACAGAAGCCAAGTGAAAGTGAAACTCACAACAATGAGCATCGAAGGATCCGTTTGTCAGTCTGAAAGCTGCTGTTTGAGCGCGACAGAAGCTGAAGGCACCTGCAGGAAGGTTCATCATCATCATCATCATCATCATCCATACATCCAAATGACTGAACCTTTAACCTGTACATTTTAATGTCTGTCTGCTGAAGGGGCTGCATTTTATTTTTTCACCTCAATCACAGAGCTATAATGAGAGTGGAGCGGCCACCCTGTCCTCTGAGAAACATTTTCAAACATTTCATGGTCTAAAATTAATCAGTTAATCGACAGCGTAAACGTAAGAAAGAAAAAAAAAATCACCCAGAGAACAAATGATGACAGAGGATGCAACAAGGTCTGCGAACAGAGTGAGTCAGCGACAGCTAACTAACAACTAACCAACTAACCAACCAACCAACCAACCAACTAACTAACCAACCAACTAGCAACACGCTGGACTAAAAACACGAAGAGTAAACAAACACTAACCACGCGCTTCAGTGAAAATTAAACGCAGTAACGAGCTTTAATGTGCGGAAATAAAACCGGAGACTTTTCTACTTTAACCGCTTCGTGTTTTATTGTCCACATCTCGACTTTAACTGGACAAAGAGACGCGGTCAGAGACACAGTAGAAACGTTAGAAACCTACTGACAGAGAAGAGACACCAGCTCACGTCCCTCACGCCATTTTAGCCGGAACCAACATCCGATCCCACACTTCAAAATAAAAGCCCCCACATTTTGGAAGCATAGGAACCGAGCCAAAACAAACGAAACTATGAATGAATAAACAAACAAATAAACAAACACGAACAGGTACAACCGTTTATCCAGGGCCGTGTCACAGTGGCAGCAGGACGGCCGTGAATGCAAAAGTCTCGCGATATCGTACAAATCTCAGATTAAATCAATTTAAATATGGAAAATCTAAAATTTAAACTGTTTGGATAAAAACAACAGATAAAGTCAGGTGACAGCTCCCTCTGTGCTATAAATGACGTCATTAATCATTCAGAGAGAAATCCATCCAAAATCCAAAATCTATCATGATCCATACAAAGAAATATAATTTACCACCTGCTCTCCAGGAGAAAAGTCAGGACAACATCTGTCCTCTGCATTTTTCTGGGAATTTTGGGGCTTTAGAAACCGAGGGACATGAATGCTAATCTAATGCATAATAGGTACTTTAAGATTTTACTACTCTTGTGCTAACCAAATACTTTCCGCAAACTTTAACTTTGACCACAAATGTAAAAAGTTAAACATGACCACAGAAACATGATTATGTCAGTGTAATGAAGAAATATATAAAAACAAAAGAAAGATATATATTTTGGTTAAAATTTTTAATTAAAAAAGGAACGAGTAACACCAGCAGGAAATACAGGAAATATGACAGAGCAGAAGTGTAAAGTAGCGGTGCTGCTTCTACTTCTTTTTGCTGACTTAAAGCGTTCTACTTGTTGCTGTGATGTCACAGTGTACTCCAGGGTGTGTCAGTGCACTGTGACATCACTGGTGGGTGTGGTTACAGATGCAACAGAGTCGAAATTTTAAATCAGAGACGGCAGTAGAACACTGGTGGTAAGTTACTCTGTGAGACAAGATTAAAACCAGTAACTTCAGCACATCCATAACTTCAGTTACTGTGGGTTTAAAAATATTCTGTCCGTCCATCAGCCGTCTGTCTTCATGTTTTCACCTGCAGGTGTCACCAGGTGTTGTTGAGGGGGGAGGCAGAGAGGCTCAGAGGTGGTGCTGGTGTTGCGTTCAGGGTCCTCAGGTTCCTGTGGGGCACAAGAAAAACCAGATAAGATAATCAGAGATATTCAAGAATGTTATTATTTACTTGATTATTCGATTAGTTGCTTTGTCAACAAAATGTCCAAATGAACAAGGTCTGTCATGGTTTCCCAAAGCCTGAGGTGACATCTTTAAGTGTCTTTGTTTGTTAAAGTCCAGTTTACTGTGATGTAGGACAGAGAAACATCAGAGAAACTGGAACCAGAAAATATTCTAATATTTTTACTAGAAAAAATTATGATAATAATTAATTGATGATCAACATGGCTGCCAATTATTTTTCTGGTGATCGACTAATCAATAAATCAACTACTTGTTTATGCTCTATAGATTTCACAAGATTACTGATGGGCTGCTTCAGATTAAGATTGCCACAGAATGAGCCCACGGCAAGTTCGCCGTCATCGTCGCACCTGTGGATGGTTAAAAAACATGGAGCAGAGACCGGTCAGAATGACGCCCAGGCTCACGAGCGTCTCCACCAGGAGGATGGTGATGAGGACGGCCAAGATCCCACCGACCAGAACCTGCAAAGACAGCACAGGATCATATTCCATATAAATTCCATATAATATTCCAATAAAAGAATAAAAGAAGACCTGTGAAAGTCAAACTTACTAATGTGTCACTAACAGTTTAACTGAATTACTGAAGTGTTCACTGACGGCTGTGTTGACATGTGATTTTAAAAGCTACTGAGCCATGTGTGTAATTAGGTAACATTTATCACTACGGTACCAGCAGTTACTGTGATTTCAGTAACTTCCTGCTGCGTTGTGTAACAGTGACTCACTGACTAACTGATGTTCAGTCAGATAGTGATGAATAGGACAGACCACCTGTCTGTGGTCACTGTGAACCCACCGTGGTCTCATGGTTGACTGATCTACAGGAGCTCTTGCAGTAGGGTACGTGTCTGACCATGGTGCCGAAGGCGACAGCTGAGAACATCAGCGTGGCCAGGTGCAGAGTCACATTAAACCTCACCTGGAAACGCAGTGCACAGTCAGCTCTGCAGGGATTCATACAGATATCACATCCTCTGAACTACACAGCTACAAATCTTGTCCTTCTTAAACTCAATAAACTTTTTAAAAGCTCACACAGCAGTAGGAAGGTTTCCTGCCTCCACACAGCAGACTGAAGCCGGTCAGGATGGTCTGAAACAAAAATCAACATGTCAAACTAGCACAGAGGTCCATGCATGCACACATATGCACAGTGACATCTGCACACAGCGCTAACTGTCTCCTCACCCAGACTCCAGCGATGAAGACGACAAAGATTTCCTTCTTGAAGAAAGTCTTCACCTGAAGCAGAACTGAACCCAGAGACACGTCCAGCAGCCCGAGCACCATCTCCACCGCCTGGACAGGAAGTCCCAGAAAAATACATCAACACGACACCGACAAACCTCTAGTGTCCACGAGACGCGGCCGTGACCAGACTCTGACTGAACTGAAGTCAAGGAGAAAAACCTCCAGCTTCTGTCTGCAAATACAAAGTGAGGACAGTTTGTTCAGCAGCTCAGCTCTCAGAGATACGTATGTATGTCTCTGCCGCCACCATCGAAACACTGTCAGCTGCTGCCTGAGGCCTAACTGCAGCAGTGGGTCTGTGACCTGTGACCCATGATCAGTGTTGGTAAGTTTCACTGCCACATACGTCACATATCGACTTTACTATCTGCTGTACCTGCTGTCACAGAACATCTCACAGGTCAGACACTTTCCCTGCATCATAAACATCTGGCTGATTTTTGTGTCTCACATCTGTAACAAACCAAACTGAAAATTCAGAGTTGTGATGATTTGAACTGACACCTGCATTAGGAGGAACTCACAGGTTTCTACCTGATCATCACATCACTGAGCTTCTACTGCCAGTCTGAGGAGAGACTTTCAAAATAAAAGTCTCACTGAGGAAAGATTAAGGCTTAAAAAACTTTGTGGCCTTGACTGACAGGTGCTTCAGCCTATCACAGTCTAACAGAGACGACCGTAAACAAGAGGATTTTCCAAAACATCAGAACACTACAACTCCTGCACTGTGGCCATGGAACAACTACAGGTCCCATGAGGCTTTGGGGTAAAAGCTGCTGAAGACCTGTGGCAGCTGTAGTAAAAGTAAAACCAAACAAATCAGTTGACTTCCTGTTGTTGTCCATTAAGCTAATGGTTCCATTAAAGTGATCACCAATAATTCATCAATAATGCATCAATGCATGTTGCTGTTGTTGTTTGTTGTGTTTGAAGTGCAGATGATTTACAGCAAACAGAGAGTTTGGCTCAGACGCTTCATTAGAAAGACCTGGTCTCAGCAGTGAACTCACCCCGAGAGTCTTCAGGTCCCCCTGGTCCTGGAGACAAACACAGATTCTGTCAGAACTTCAGCAGGAATTTATCTGAGTTAAAAACCTACAGATCCTCTTCAGCATTCATGTCACATCAGAAACTGAATCTCAATCTTTTCAAAACTACTTTTACAAATTTTCTTCAAATAAAGATTCAAATATTTACAGAAAATATTAAAGTATCAGTAAAAACAAGTGTTCTCTGACATCAGTGCACAAACAGGCTGATTCTCAGTTTATCAGCATGTCTGACAGTCACTCACCATGTTTCCCTCTGGTTTCCTGCTGAAGCTGAAACACAGTGACACACAATCATCAGTCTGTAAAGTTATGTGACACAAACTGCGACGTCACACGTGTACATGTTCAGATAAATGTTTTTGTTTCCTGAAACTGAAACGCCACTCGGATCCTCGCCATTGTTGTCTCTGTGATCACACACTGCAGCGTCACATTGGCTGAAGCTGTCGGCCAATCAGAGAAAGGCAGAAAACATGAGTCTTATTATTTGAAAATCTGAATAAAGATGATTTTGCTGTAAAAAACAGGAGTTGTCAGTTTATTAGGAACAATCTGATCTGATCCAGTGAGAACTTCAGAACCTCCGTCCTGAAGGTAATAATAAAGTTCAGAGAAACTGGAGATAAGAAAGAGTCTGTGATCCAAAATCACAGGAAGAGAAAATTCAAACCAAACCTGCAGCTTGGAGACAATCGTTTATGTAAACAGCTGTAAAACACAGAAGCTACAATGAACATATTGATAAAGGTATTGATCAGCTCACCTCAGCTGCTGCAAGTCCTGCGGTCCTGATCGGTCTGATCTCATGGTGCAGTTTGGTTCCCTGCCTCCTCCTCCCCCTCTTCCTTCTTGTCGACTAAATGTCGAGCATCAGTTTCATCTCTGAAAAAATCAATAACAATAAACCAAGCAGCAGCAGCCTAATGGCTCATGAGTCATGATGGAAACTGGATTCACTCTGAGGTGATTCAGGATCAGCTGCAGCTCAGAGCTCAGGCTGTCTGCAGTGAACCATGGATGGACAGACTCCTCTCACTGGGTCACTGTGACTCTGAAGGAAACTTAAAAACAGCAGGATTCTGAATGAAGTTCTGCAGGACGGACATCAGAGGTGATGATAACCTCAGGAAGTGATGTCACCCTGATTCATATTAATCTTTCATTTGTGTTTCAGGTCCGTGGGTTCAGGTCTGACTCAGGCTCCAAAATCACGTCACCCCCACAGATAAAATCACAACTGTGAGTAAAATCATGCAGATTTAGTCCGTGTGCTGGGTCTGAACACCTGAAGGCAGCGTACGAAGCTCCACCCCCGAGTCATTGTGACATCACTTCCTGTGAGAGAACTTTTCTAACTGGGACAAATTTCTACTGGTTGTTTTTTTGTGTGTTAAAACTGGAACCAGTAAAGATTTGAACATCTGGATCTGAATCTGAGAATTAAACACAAACCAAGAACATGTTGAAATAACTGAACCTGAACCTGCATCTGCTGTAAAACACTGATCACACAAACACCAACGTTTGCTGTTTGTTTCATTTATTTTCTCTGAGGAAGCAGTGAAGCACATTTACACCACAGGGAGCGGGAAAACTTTCATTCAGCCATCAGAACAAAATCTTTTAAACTCTGAGGATCATTAAAGTAAACACAGAGGAATACTCTATAAGAGCAAAGCTTCCATCGCTGCAGTCACTGAAAAACAACTGGTTCATTTAACTGGTGAATCTGGGAATTCTCATCTTCATATTATCCATCCATCCATTTTCTATACTGCTTATCAATCCCGTGTGTGGACTGTAGGAGGAAGCCAGAGAACCCAGAGGGAACACAGAGGGAACCCAGAGGGAACACAGAGGGAACCCAGGGGGAACACAGAGGGAACCCAGAGGGAACACAGAGGGAACCCAGGGGGAACACAGAGGGAACCCAGAGGGAACACAGAGGGAACACAGAGGGAACCCAGGGGGAACCCAGAGGGAACACAGAGGGAACCCAGAGGGAACACAGAGGGAACCCAGGGGGAACACAGAGGGAACCCAGAGGGAACCCAGGGGAACACAGAGGGAACCCAGAGGGAACACAGAGGGAACCCAGGGGGAACACAGAGGGAACCCAGGGGGAACACAGAGGGAACCCAGAGGGAACCCAGAGGGAACACAGAGGGAACCCAGGGGGAACACAGAGGGAACACAGAGGGAACACAGAGGGAACCCAGGGGGAACCCAGAGGGAACACAGAGGGAACCCAGGGGGAACACAGAGGGAACCCAGAGGGAACCCAGGGGGAACACAGAGGGAACCCAGAGGGAACACAGAGGGAACCCAGGGGGAACCCAGAGGGAACACAGGGGGAACCCAGGGGGAACCCAGAGGGAACCCAGAGGGAACACAGAGGGAACCCAGAGGGAACACAGGGGGAACCCATGCAAGCACAGGGAGAACATACAAACAGATCAGACCCCAGAGAGTTCTTGCTGTGAGGCCACAGCTGTAACCACTGCACCACTGTGCCCAGCAATGTCATATCATTTCATTTCAAGCTTAGATTCACATTTTGGGAAGGAAAGACTTTCCTACACAGAATTACCAGTTTCACTTTAAATAAAAACAGAAAACGTTCAGTGTTTTGTAGTTTTCATTTCTGCCACATGGGGGCGACAGCGTTTCTCATGAGCAAAGTTCTAATTCTCCTTAAACAGAATTAAATAAATGATCAAAAATCACAGACAACAAACTGCTGCTCTGACCCCTGAGTTTTTACAGACGTCAGGTTCAGATTATTGATAATAACTGAGATATTGGTATATTGGTCCCGGCCATCATTACATTCACGGCAGATTTCACATCTCATCCTGTTACACAAAGTGATCAGTGACTGTGCACATTCATACAAAACACATGTATCAGTGAAGGATTCAGTTTATTTTCTCGCTGATTTCCAAACTGATTATTTATTAAAATTATCCAAAAACAAAACATTTAAACGTCACTATGAAACAAATAAAAACACAATGCCGCTCCTGGGGCCTCTGGGGGTCCTGGGCCCCGGAGCAGTTGTGTCTATCCTAACTTAAATTGTCCTTAAGTTAGGATTCTGTCTTCTTCAGAAGTGAAAGCGAAACTGGAGGAAGCACCAGTGATTTTAAAAATGAAGCTGATGTTCAAACTGAAACTCTAAGAAATATGAATCTAGTTCTACTTTTCTGTTTTTAGCTTTTCAGCGAAGGCGCCCTGAGCTGCTCCATATCTGAAATAAAACATCCTTCAGTCATAACTTGGAAAACAAATTCGAAATCTTAAAATCTCTAAAAACCTCATAAGGTCACTCAGTATTGATCTTTCTGATCAGCACAGAGTTCCTGCTGCAACTTGCACAAAGTGGGAAGAGCCCTGTTCTAAACACATCGCTCAGTGAATCGCTGTTACTCCACCACCTTCAGCTCAGGACTGAGTTCCCGACCGACCAGAGGATCCAGTTTGAGGCCAGTTTTTCTTTGGCGCCACGTGTGGACCCCTGCGAGGACCAGGACGCAGATGCAGATCACCAGCAGGAGCGAGACGACAACCAGCTCACTGAAGTAACTCTTCTCAACCGGCTGCTTCTCGGACCGGGTGTCTGATCTGGAGGTCGCAGTGAGGTTCAGACCATCATCGCTGCTTTTCAAACCGGAACCTTCTTTACTAGCGGTGGTCTTGTCATTAAAATTGGTTGTGAATTCATCACCTCCGTCCTGTGCGTCTCCCGAGGGTAGTTTCGTAGGATTGAGTGGTTCCTCAGTTATGATGTCTTCGTAAAACCCGTCTTCGCTGTTGGACATATGGTGCTTGTCCCCATGTGATGAGGGGTTCATGAAGCGCGGCGAAGCCATCTGTCCCACCGTATAGCTCGCAACCACCACCTTGTAGCCGTCTTCCTCTGCCTCACAGTGATAGGTCCCAAAAGTGGTGGCGGCGGCGAGGAAGCTAAGGCTGCCGTCAGCTGATTGGATGAACAGTTTCTCTGTCAGGTTTTCCAACTGAGGGGAGGTCCAGGTCAGAGTGGCCAGGTTGGAAGGTTTCAGACACGGAAGTGTCACCACTTCATTCAAATGAACGCTGACCTCTGCAGGACAGAAATCATTCGGAATAAACATCAGCGAGAGGCACAGCTGATGAGGAGGACCAGGTTCCGTACAGCGAAGTCAGCACAGAACAACTGCAACTTTATTTTATCTTGACCAGAAACTGAAAACCTTAATTTAGGGAAAAGCATCATGTGAACACGATTTAGTGACAAATACTGAAACTCGGGTTTCAGAGCCCCCCCTCGGCCACCCCTCACAAACCAGTGCTTTGGTTTATGACCAAATAACTTCCCATCAGCCTCAGCGCTGCTGGCACCAGGTTTCTGAAGTGATTGACTGTGTTTACTGAGGAAGCTGTTACCTGTGCTCTGACTGGCTCTGGCTTGTCGCTGACATTTCTCTTCCACGTTGCCATTTTCCAGGTCTTGAACCCTGAGGAGTAAACGGCCTGTCAGTCACTGCACAGGGCTGATTATGCCATTTATTTATGACGAAGACTCGCCATGTGTAAAGGAAACTCTCACTCACATCGTATCAGAACTGCTGTCCAGAGCAGCGCAGACCCCCCTGCTCAGACTCCATCCACAGAAAGGATCTCTGGCCAGAACACACTGGCTGCAGCTTCTGTAGATGGAGCATTTGGCCACGGGTACAGCCGTCACGCCTTCAGAGGTCCCCACATAAACTACTCCCTACAGGAAAGGAAAAACACTGTGACACGTACTCTGTAGCACAGACGCACAACTTTAACCAATCAGTCAAATTATCTTCATATTCATTCAAAGCTTTCACTCTATGCAGCTCAGCCAGACCACAGAACATCTGAGGCTTAGGATGGTCTGACAGTTAGGATCAGCTCCGTCTTTACATGCTCTCAGAAGGTCCTGATCTTTGAGATCTACCAAAGCAGCTTTCAGACCATCATTTCACACGTTGCGTCTCTGACACGTCGCGTCTCTCATCACTCACTCATAGTTTAACCCGACGTGTACCTGAAGGTCTGAGGTTTACCTTGGTGGAGGAGAGCACGATGCTTTTAACCAGCTGAGGTTCTCTGAAGACCTGAATCTCCTCAATGAGCGAAGCACCATGATCAAACAGAACCACTTTGTGCAGGAATCCAGACTCTGGACATCAGAGACAAAGACATGGCGGCAAGGTCAGCACCTTTATCAGGCCCCGAGGTTAAAGCTGTCGTCACTGGTGCGGCTGAATGTGCGACATCTTACCTGTAAGAAGGAAAAGGACGGTATACTCTTTGCCGTTGGCTGCCTTCGTCCTCACTGCAGCCACGCGACTGTATCGCTGCCCTGAAGAAACCACGACTGGGCCGTCTGTGACTGGTTTTACATCACTGCTGGTCAGGAAGCTCCTCTTCACCTCTGCTAAATCAGAATCTGAGGCATTGCCCAGCCCACACTGTGAAGGGAGAGTCATTCAGTGACATACTGACAGAGTTAAATCTGCATTTTCAAATAAACAGACTCAGTGGGAACAAACCTGGGCCCAGGACCAAACCCTGAGGTGCACCGTTCCCCTTTTCTCCATGATAACAGGTTTTTAAATGTGATGTAAGAAAGTGAACATGTGTACGTGACTGAATGACCTTTCTGTGCAAGCTGCTGGATGTGTGTTGGGTTTCAGTCTTAATTTGAATGTGGTTTAGTCCCTGAAGTGAGTTGTGACCACGAAGGGAACTGCAAAAATAACTGATGCAGTTCAGATTCAGTGTGTTCAAATTTCCCTGATGATCTTTGAGAAAGTCAGTTATTAAACAACAACACGCTCCAAACTGTACAACATGAACCAACCAGGTGGTCAGAAGATTCTGGAAACAGCTTCAGAGTAGCAGGAGTGGTTTGAAGGCGGTCAGGGATTGATCTCTCTCTGACGTGGTGTTGACATCAAACAGTTAATGCAGCTAAGTCAAACCTGATTTAACTGTGCTGGTGCAACATGGCCGGTGTGTGTGTGATGGCGACCTCCTCACCTTTCCCAGGTACGAGTGTTTTTCTAGCAGCGGCTTCCACTGGTGAGTCTCCAGGTCCAAGGTCCTGTAGCTCCCAGCAAACACCGTCCTGATGTCCTGCAGCCTAAAGACGCAAACTGCAGACTGTGGACCTAAGGACCTGAAAGAGCCCAGAGAACACACAGTTATCACTAATAACTAATAACTCTTATTATTACTATTCAAAACAAAGCATTGTAAAAATAAATGAAACAGAATAAAGAAAATACTGATATAAATGAACAAACAGAACAGGTGGAAAATCGAACGCTGGCTTCATCGGTTTCTTGCTCACTGACCACTGAGAGGAGAAGACGCCGTAGAACAGGGTGTCTAAGCTGCTGCTGCCCTCTGGTGGCTGCAGGGTGAACACATCCTGGAGAACATTGAAGGGAAGCTGTTTGGGAGACTGACAGAGCAGAGAGGCTTTGGCAAAGGACGTCCACTTCTTCTGCAGAGTCCTCTGTCCACCAACATCGTCCTGTAAGACCATCGCAGGGATAAGTTCAGCTAAGCTGCATGTGAAGGATCTGAAGTTCACCAAACCAGATTTCTGGGTGTAAAGCTGGACTGTCCCTGATCAGGGTCAAAGCTCGGGGACATGATGGTGAATAAAACGAGGAGACGTCCCTCAGTGAGAAGCAGACGCTCCAGGTTTTTATCCTGTCCTTAGTCTGATCACATCTGTGTGTATGAAACTGTTGTAAACACTGATGAGATACTTAGTAATGTTCTGTGATTATTGATGCTGTGTTGTTGATTTTATCTATTGATTGATTTTAACTTGTGATGACTTCATTTAGCGTCAGTGCTGACGTGTCGTCACGTGACGGCGGCGGCTCCTCTGTTTACAGTCACCTTGCAGACTTGTGCCACTCGGGCCATTTGCAGATCGTCCACGAAGCTGAACTCGTTCCCGACTTCAGTAAAGAAGAAGTAGAGTTTCTTCTCTGCCGGGTCCGACGTCGAGCTCACAAACACTGGCTCTGAAACACAGGAAGTGAAGACAGAAGAGGAAGCTCATCTCTGCTGTGCCTCGTGGTCTGAATGTGGGGAAACGAGATCTGAGAGCACATCAAGCTTTCAGCTGAGCGGCTGATAAAGAACATAATACAGGAATCATCTAAAGGACCATTCCATGTTTTTCATGTTCCAACCTGATGACTACAAATCTTTCTTCCTGATCATTTTCCAAATCATCCCGCACGGCTTTAAATCACGAGCAGGACAGTTATGGACACTAAGTCCTGAGTGAGAATGTCCAGCATGTCAAACCATATGTGGATTTTCTGAGACAAAGAGGAAGTGAATCATTGGGGAAGTACAGCCTGCAGTGAGGTCTGGCTGACGGGATGTGGAGACTAAATGTATGTGAAGTCTGTGATGATGATTTTTAAAAATCACATTGAAAGCATCTGCTGGTGTTTTAAAGGTTGTCGGGTCCTCGTCCTCAGAGTCGGGAGTCACAGCTGGTGTCCCTGGTTACCCCAGACCCTGCGGGACACCACCACGACAGACCCAACCAGTACCAGACGTTGAGCAGCGTTTGGTTCTGTTTCATGTTAACTAATGAAACGTGTTTCCAGTCACTTCAGACTTTTCTCTGCGTCAGACAGACGCTCTCTGCTCCGAACCACGAAGAGCTGAGTGACGACGCAGACTCTGACCTGACGAAAGTAAATAAGTGAGTAACTACTACACCAACACCGGCTTAGCACCCCGATGTCTCCTGTCCTCTCTTGGACCTCCGTGGACTCAGCTTTAGTCTCAGAGGTGTTGTCTCGCTGATCTGGTTTCACTCACCCTCCAGTAAACTGACTGACAGGTCCAGGCTCACGTCTGGGCGATTATTTTTGCTGAAGTGTCGAGAAATCTGTGGTTTGACTCCTCTGAAGTCCGTCATCGAGGCGGTGAACAGCTCTCCGTCTGAGGACAGATGGACAGAACAACTGAGGACACACGGGGACCAATGAGACGGACTAACATAAGATGCTGGAGATTCAGGTCTCGACTCTGACACTGTCCTCTGCAACACAAAACTCATATACACTCACTGAGCACTTCAGGAACACCTGTTCACCTGCTTCATGATCAGCCAATCACGTGTTCATGTTCACCTCACACATCAGAGCTCAGTGAGTGTGTGTCATTCATGTTCTGATGAATCCATCATGTGACACAGCTCCTTCATGGATTCTCAGAACTGACTCAGACCTTCACTCCATCTGTTTGGTCTTTAATAAACTGATCACCACAGCTGCGGCTCAGCCGACTGACCGACGCTGATGGCGGTGTTCCTCTGGAAGGGGCTGAAGGGACAGCGACCTTTGGCACCGTCATGTTGGAGCATGGAGAAACTTTCAGCTTCCTGAAGGAGACGGAGACAAATGATGGACAAAACCTCAAATAAGACCTGGACATGAATGAATCCGAACTGAATTCGGTTTCTGAGCGGACTCACGATGTAGGCTTCACGGGGGCTGTAGGCGTAGCTGCCACAGGCGTAGAGATGGGTGGAGTTTATTGGCTGTAACACATGGATGAAGTTTGGACAGTCCACCTGCAGACAGACAGAAAGGTGAACGTCTCGGCCCTGTGTCACCCCCATGAACACAACAAAGACAACACACACAAACACTGAGAGGTCAGCTGCCGAGCTTCCCTCCAACCACTGAGACACCTGTGTGATGACATCACCTGTCACCACCTGGACCACAGAGCTCTTCATTAACAGAACCTGCTCTCTGAGTCAGACGCCGTTCAGCACAGGACGGGGACCAGCTTCATAATTACCGTTGGGTTCTTCCCTTTATCCTGACAGCTGTTCACCTCAGCATGTGACGGACGCCACTGCACCTGGACAACAGACGGACAGAGACACGGCTGGTCAGAGACCAGTGCTGCAGCAGGGTGATCGGGCCTTGGGTCTCAGACCGTCTTCTGTGTCTCTGGTTTCATTTCTGGGACTTGAAGTAAACCTGAGTCCAGCTCACCTTCCCCTTCAGGCTGATGACATCACCCTGACTGACGTCCAATGAGAGGACAGCATCTCGCGCCCCGACGTACAGGGTGGAGCCATTGTCGCTGAGCAACAGCGTGGTGGTGTTGTGGACATCGGGGGGACCGAAGTGGACCAGAGGTCTGTCTGTGGAGTCTGGACACAAACACAACAAACAGCAGCGGTGAAAACGACCGGACGCACAAAGCAGGAGGTTCACACACTGACTGAGGCTGCAGCTCATCACAGCCTCAGCCTCCGTCTGTCAGCTGGGGCTCAGACCTGCAGGTGGAGCTGCTCTCAGCCACTTCACACACAGGTAAAGGTAAAGCTGAGCTCGTTCACGTCACTGGGTTTTGGTCACATTAAACTTTACATCAGCGAGGACTAAACAGAGACCTGGTTTTTGTTAACGTGGTCTTGTGGCGGCAGTAACTGTAAACCAGACCGAGGCTAAAACAGAGAGCGGAGAGAGAACGTCTGCCTCTGCAGTCAGCTGACCGCCGCACGCACAGCACCACTTCCTGTCCCGAGCCTGAGGCCGACTGCGCGGGTCCAGGTTTAGAAAGGATGCGGTTCAGAGCTTCAGAGAAACGCTGCCTCTGAATCTGATCTGAGACTAAAATAAGAATGTGTGCAGAACAAAGGAGGCGTGAGACGCCTCAGCAGCTGCTTTTCCATTTAGTCACTGTGCTCTGTGTGTGTGAGCAGATTCACTTCTCTTTATCAGCACCACAGTCATGAATGAACGCCTGTTACCACGGCAACACCCACTTGAGTGGCAGTGATGATGATGATGATGATGAATATTTCACAGTGCAAAGAAAGTGTAAAATCAGTCATCTCAAATCAGATTAACGAAGGTTTCATCACTGATGTTTTACACAGCCTGTGAACGGAGGAAGCTGATCTCTGATCAGTCGCTGCCGGAAGCTGCCGGCCGGTTTGAAACCTTCAAGCTTCACTAATCAATATGTTTCCATTAACGATGGATCCTTCAGGGGGAGGGGGGACACGGGGGAGCCGCCGGTTTCATTCACTTTGGATCAAATTCTTTTCTTTCACATGAACTTTCAGTCGTTTGTCATGTAAGAAGCTCACGAGCTAAACATGAAAGGGCCCCGCCACTTCCTGTGTTGCAGCTAAGAGCCAGTGCAAGAAGTTTGTAAGAAGTAAGAAAGTGTTGTGTAATAAATTCAACACAAAATCACACAGTTTACACAGGAAGTGTAAAATCCTGCACTGAGTTTTAAAAGGAAAGGTCTCTGTGGGGACAGCCTGTCCCTCTGTCGCTCAGGTACAGTGGACAACATGTGATCAGATCAGAATAATGAATCTGCAAATACTTTGATCAGTGATCCGTTTTTCAGTGAGTCAGAAATTCACCTGCTTCAGTTTCAACATGAATATTTTCGTAGTTTTCTCTGATATTAAACAGAATAGAGAGCAGAAGAGTCTTCACCTTCAGCTCCGGGAAACAGTGATCAACATTTTCTGATATTCTATAGATCAAAACATGAAGCGATAAAGAAACCAGTTGTCGAATGATGCGTCCTCACTGTCTCTGCGTCCTGAGCAGAGAAGTTACCAACGTGAAAATCTGAGTCAGTACAGAACAAGATTTCACAGTAAATTAATTAATTAAAAAAAAAAAGACAGACTTGCTCATTGATCAGTATCATTAGATCATTGACTGATCGCTTTACTTCTTCTCACAATCCTCCAACAGACAACCGATCGTAACCAAGTGATAACGGATCAGAAATGTTTTATGGACTCACTGAGGAGGAAGGAGGTCCGTGGAGGAGGCAGAGAGCCGGCGGGGCCCAGCAGGCAGAGGAGGAGGACGACAACTGATGGAGCCATGACGGGAGAGCTGAGGATGGAGGGATGATTCAGGAGATGGAGGACAGACAGACAATAAAATCTGTTCCTCCTCTGAGTCGAATGTAGAGATCTGAACACACCGACACTCAGAGCTCAAGAGACTGCAACTGCAAAGAAACACCCAGAGCACTCAGCTTCCTCTTACTGTGGTCTGAGGTCAGAGGGGGAGGAGGAAGGAGGGAGGAGGACGGAGGCTGAAAGCTTCTCTGAACACCATCATCATCAGTGTCTGCTGTTGTAATGACACGCCACAGACACGTGGTGCGTCACGTGAGCAGCACAGGAAAGTAACTAAGTAGATTGACTCAGGTGCTGAGCTACCTGCAGCTCACCTGACAGCTCATCAGGAAGAGTTCTTCTTCGCTGGTCCCTGATGTGACGAAGCTGATGAGCCTCTGACACCAGCTGTGCAGTGAGTCCGCAGGCAGCAGCCAATCAGAAGCAGAGGAAGGATCATCAGGCCCCGTTCACACCTGCAGCTCAGGTGAGCCGGTGACAGGTGGGCAGCTCTCAGTACGCCACTGTGTCACTGGATCTCACTGTCACCGGAGCAAAGCACTTCCTGTGCCGAGTTCACTGGAAATGTTTTTCTAGATAAAAGAAGAAGAAGCAACGAGAGCCCTGTCGTTTCTGCTCAGCCTCTTCCTGATTTACCTCCAGGAGCTTTTACACCTGTGCACACGTCACAGTCAGGTTTATGCGTTGGTGAATGAGTGCATACTTCCGCTTACACAGAGGACGTCAGTCGAGTGGGCGGTCCTTCAGTGTGGAAGAATCAGGTCTGAGAGACCGGAACTCAGTGCGTCACGGCTGCGTTCACACCTGTGACCAGATGTTAACACCAGGTGTGAATGAGGCCTCAGTGACGCATTGATGTGTCACGTGATGGTAAAACAGCAGCAACATCTCGAGAGCAGATCAGGAGCTGATCTGAGGTCTGATCTGAGGAGACGCCCACAGTTTCTATGAGTGATCAGTTTCAGAGAAACGATCAGGGAACTCAGAGGCGTTTCTCTGTTTCTCGTTTTGCTCTGATTCACTTCCTCCGTCACTGCGGCTCGGGTTTCAGCACAGAAGATGCTCCAGAACAAACATCATCTCAGAAACAGGCGCAGAGGACGAGGACTGTCCTTCCATACACTGACTGTAAAGACTGAGGCGTCCTCTCTCCAATCCCATCACCTGTGAAACCGTCAGGTCAACGATCAGCTTCATGTTTCTAAACCAGGATCAAAGCTCTGCGTCTGGTCTCAGTGTCCACAGCTGCTGTTTCAGGGCCTGAATCAGGATCATCCGTCTGTGGGACAACAGGTGTAATCACACTGATTCTTCAAAGTCTGTGAGACACTGTAAACGTCTCCAGATGTAATGAAAAGAGCTGAAGGAAGAAGAGACTCTGACATCAGTCATTCAGCTCCATCAGTTTGTGGCCGCGCTCTGATGATGAACACCAGGAAGTTAGCAATGACGAAAACACAAGAAATCAGCCAGATGATGTAGAAACAGTCTGTTTTATTGAGGTGGTTTCCCACACAGCACAGACACCAATCAATCAATCAGCCAATCAATCAATCAGTTAGTCTGAAACGCTCAGAGGATTTAAGGATCGTCGGGTGCAAACATTCAGCTCTGCTTCCACTCAGGTGGGTTTGATAAGACTAGGACAGTTCCACAGGTGAGAACTGATTTAAATCTGAGGCTGAGTCCTCGGGTTTTGTCTCTGGATGCACTGCTCCTGCGTCACTCTGAGGTGAGTCCACTAACACTCACAAAACAAGTGTCCACAATTTCAGCAGGTGGACATCTGACGGTGCAGTTATTCTGTTGTTGTCCTCTTGTGTTCAAACCACAAACCATAAAACTCAGGGATTTGAAAAACGCTCGTCATTACGCTGACGACCGCCTGACGACACTGGCTGCTGTTGAACAGCTGCGCCATGTTGTCGTGCCGCTCGTTACTGTAAACGGATGAAGCGGCCATACTGCCTGTCGATCTAACTCAATAATCCATCCTGACAAAGTGAAAACATGTTTTTAGAAATTTTGCTAATTTAGTGTCAAACTGAACAATTCACACCGAACATCAGGGCAAAAACCAAGTCATGAGGTCAGTGGACGTCATGACTTGGTCTTTGGACGGGTCTACAACACAAAGGGTGACGGGGTCTGAGGACGTCCTGAAGCTTTTGTACTGTGGTGTTTTGTTTAGATGCCACACTGAGATATGAACTCAGGCAGCTCTGACATAAGCAGCACTTTGTGTATTAAAACCACATTCACCTGTGTAAAACCTGCACCTGTGTCAGAGGAAGGTGCTGAGAGCCAATCATCACTCTTCAATACAAACTGTTGGTTTGACCTGACAGAGGAGGAATCGCACAGCGTCTGTGATCCACACGGACTGAGTCCTGTCTTTGGCGTAACTTTACAAACAGCGGACAGACTCGCAGCGAACAGTCCCAGCTGTCTCCGACAGAAAGCTCCGGGCAGGTTAGAAAAATAAAATCCTGATCCGGCAGAAACAGGCAGGGTTCCTGCGACAGAACCGGTTCCTCCTGGTAAGGCAGAGACACTCGTCGGGTTTCCAGCAGTTTCTTGGCCACGACAGCGAAGGCGAGAAAAGTTCCGTCACAGAGATGATCCGTGCGATGGAGCATAAAAAAAAACAGATTTCAAGAATAAAATCAAAATATATTTGAAATATATTACAAGAAAAAAGTTAGTCTCAGTTTACGGAGATTTAGATCCCAAACACCTTTCAGTGAAGGTTCGTCCATCGGGTCGTTGAGTCCATCAGAAAACGAGGATTTAATCCCACGGGACGAAGGAATAAAAATGTCCCGTGTTCCGTCAGTTCACTGAAAAACATCCTGCATCTGCAGAGGAACCTCCTCACGGTCCTGCAGAGGGCCCTCAACCACAGTTTGGGAAACACTCACAAGTAGTCTCTACTTTGATCACAGGTTTGATCCCCATCCTCGAGCAAGGCACTGAGCCTCCTGCTGCCTCCAGGGGGCGCTGTTTTATGATACCAAGACACTTTAATGTGAAAATCATGTTAAATGTTGCAGGTTCGATTCCCGAGTGACGGCACCGTCACTGCCGAGGTGCCGCTGAGCAAGGCACTGAACTTTGGAGATGCATTACTGAAACGAGAAATCCGATGACTGATCATGAAGTCACCATCATCTTCCTCATCTTCAGTCCCACTTCAACAGCTTTCAAACACAATCAGCAGGTTAAAGAGGCGGCGAGGTCTCGACTCTCTGAGGGATTGTGGGTCGAATCGGGGGAACGGGAGGTCGCCTGCAGAGAGAGAGAGAGAGAGACGAAGACTCGATGAAGAATTTTTATCTCATGTTTATGGTTCCTGATTTTCTGTGACCTGGGTCAGCGTCTCTCACCCTCTCTCTGACTTTCTGCTTCTGATATTTAAAGAGTTTCCCTCAGAGCGGAGCAGGGATCTGACGGTGGACAGAGGGACACCGTCTTCTGACTCGTTTCACACTTTGACACCTGAGGAAAGTCCCTGGACTCTGACTGTGCCTCAGTGTGGAGCTGTGCAGACGCGTAGCTTGTTCTTCCTGCCTCATCAGAATACCTGCGACAGTTCGGCTGATGAAACCTGAGACGCAGGTTTTCATCACATCCTGTTTGAATACTTTTTATTCCTTCGTGTTTTTCTTAAAACCCTGTGAAACACCTGAGGTGTCGTGTTGCTGGATGCTGCTGAACTCACTCACTGTTTTAAACAAACAAGCTAAAATTCAGACATTAACCCTAAACCTACGTCTGAAGTCCTCCTGGTCTTCATACAAACCTCCTTGAATGGCTGTATCAGTCGTACCTGTTGGGAACGGCTGCAGGTGCGACGGCTCCGTGTGGTGGAGGTTTGGTGTTAGAGGCGTAGCCAGGGGAGGGAGGATGTGGGGGTGGGCCAGAGGGCGGGGCTTTCTGGGCACCATAGGTTTGAGTGGAACAGGAACCTGAAGAGAGAATCAGGACTCGGCATCAGTGACTCAAATTAATCGGCAGTAATTCAAATCACACACACAGTTTTGAATTTGCTGTTAAGGAAACTCAGCGTTTCAAATTAAAAGCGTATTAGTGGATTAAACCAATCGTCACTTTACTTTGAAATCAAAGAGAAAAACTGAAAACTTGAGACGTTTGAGAAGCTGGAACCAGGAGGGGGCGCTGCTGCTGAATAAATGACTAAAACCATTGTTCCACAATCAAAATAGAAAATAATTTTCTATTAAATCCACCAGTTCAATCACCACATCCCAATAATCACAGTGATTAGGTCACCTGATCAGAATTCACCAATCAGAGTCAAAAGCCCCAATCGTTCTGATCACTCACCTTCACTACACCTCACTCACGTCACTTTCTCATGGTCTTTCTACATGTTAAGCACATGCTAGCTACATGCTAAGAGCTACCAGCAGGCAGGTGTGGTGTACCTGTCCAGGTGTGACGGGGTTGGGTGGGAGCGGCTTGTTGGGCGGAGCTGGTCGACTCACCAGCTGCTGGAAGGTTAGTGAAGAGGAAGAGTGAGAAGAGTGAAGCTACAGAAAGACGAGCAGACGTTTAACAGCAGAGGACGGAAATCTGTTCACAGCTGCATGCACAGGTACACGGGACAGCACGGGACAACAAACAGGACAACAAACAGGACAGCACGGGACAGAGATCATGCTGCTCAGACCCTGGTCTGACTGAGCTTTCAGCTCTGAGCTCCATGAGAATCCTCATCTTTACCAGGATCAGTTCAAACAGACAGAAAATCCCAAACGCTCGACACACTTTTTAAAACCTGAACAAAAACAGTGAAAACACGCCGGCACTTTCTTCAGCTGGTTTCATGAATCAGCTTTTCTGTGTGACGCGGCGTACACACGTTTGAAACCCTGGTCTGTGCGTTGGCAGCAGGACTGAGACGGACACCTGTGAAAGCAGAGGAGCCTGAGAGCTGGAGCAGGATCATGAAGGCAGACTGGAGCTTTGGATTCTGAACGTTACCAACACGTTCAAAGTTTTACTATCAAAAACCTCTGAGGCTCTGTATGAGAGGAGCGTCCTGTTACTAACATGTAACAGCTCTGATCTGAGGTGAAAGGTCTGTTCACTGTGTACAGAACATTTCAGTGACTTCGGTCAGTGTGTGGATGTTTCTGAGCAGATACTGAAACCAGCGGCCTGCACATGAACTGCAGACAAACACAGGACACACACAGACACTACACACTACAGGCAGCAGTGACTGTACCTGGCTGGTGGGGGTGGGGGGGTCGGGGGGCAGAGGCTTGCTGGGGGGGGCCGGTCGCTGTTTAACACACCGAGGCAGCAGAGATAAAAGTCAGAGGAGCACAGAGTCAGTGTCCGAGCGTCTCCTGGTCCCATAAAGGACCAGTTCAACATTTCAACAGTCACCATGACGATATGACGGACACACTGATTTCTACTTACTCTCCAATTACATTGTATGATTTCATCCACATGTTCTGTGCTCTGATCATTTACCTGTATCTTCTGTTTTGACAGAATCATTAATCAAATCATCGATCACATTTTTTTTCTGTGCTTTGTGAAAAAAACTGACTGAACTCTGAAAATAAACTTCCACACTTCCCTCAGTGATGGACTGTTCCAAACAACTTCTATAAACATCTTATTTAGACGCCACAACTCAAACACATCATGCACGACTGACTACACAACAACAACAACAGAAACACACACTGACACTGTGAATCGTTTGTTAGCAGTGAACCTGAAACACACACATGATCTCAGACATGAACACACGTGAATGTGCCCGGTGAGTCACTGAGGCCTGGACCACGAAGCAGGATCTGCGGTTAGCCAGATAACTGCAGGTTTAAGTTTCTCACTGAATAACTCCAGCAGAAAAATTCCAGCTTCACCTGAACACTGATTCTTTAATGGGACAGAATTCCTGACAGACTCTGACTCCATCACTGCAGCTCAGAGTCACAGGAGGAGACTTCACCTGGTTTCACCTGCTTCACCTGTTCACAGTCATTTGATCCTTCAGAATAATTCTTCTTCTTATTGACAGTAAATCCTCAGTCTGACTTTATCAGCTCTGGATTATTTCCAGTGTTTTTCTGTTCTGGTCATGTGATCATGCTGTTTCCATCTCACCTTTGCATGTACCTGCAGGTGTCACCGTTTCTTTTCATGTCATATTCAGTTCTTTGTTCACGGTTCAGACAATGTGGGTTGTAATTAACACAGTGATCCAATGTTTGGCTCAGATAACGAAAACATATCCGGGTATGTTGAACTTGCTTTGTAGTACAGGCCTCAGGTGAGTTCAGGTGAGGTTACCTGTGATGGGGATTTTAGGCTGGGGTCAGGGGGGAGTGGCTTAGTGGGAGGAGCAGGTCTGTCATGAACCTGAAAGGAGAGAAAACAGGAAGCAGAGGCAGAGTGACAGCTGATACATGCACAGGAAAGCAGCATCTACCAGAGGTCAAAGGTCAAAAGGGCAGATGTGTTAATGTGAGCTGAACAGGAAGAAAGAAAAAAAAAACATCTGCAGCTGTGGTGTCACTTCCTTCTGCTTTTTCTTTCACAATAAATCCATGTTGCAAAACACATGATGTACTGTACATCATTACTGAGAATGAGAAATCATCATCATCATCATCATCAGCAATCCTTCATTTCTGTTTCTCCTCCTACTGCCTGACTCATTAAACACCTGTGACATATAAACATGTCACAGGTGAACAGGTGAACAGGTGAGGTGCACGTACGTGACTGTATTTGTGTTCTCAGACGTTTTCAGTAAACATCAGTGTACGAATGGAAGGAGAGCGTGAACCAAGCTGCTGGATTCGTTCGTGTCATAATGTTCAGACCACAGAGGAAAAACATCTGAGTCGTTTGGTGAAACCAAACTACACGCGTCAGCAAACTGCAGGCAGAGCGGCGGCTAACGTTCCACCGCGCTGACGGTTACACACGGTCGAACCCTGTGTAGCTCTCCCTGACGTCTCCTCTTCTTTCTGGTGGGTAACGTTCTGAGTTTCGACACTACGCTTCCCATAATGCTTTGTGATGCAAACAAGAAGCATAAAGTTCCGGTGAGTCAGTCAGTGAACTGTGATCTAGACCTGAAAACGTTTCTAACACTTTGATTCTGAACAAGAAGAGTCTGTGGGGAGGGGTCAGAGCTGGTGCGGTTGCTATGGTTACCTCTTTGTGGGGCGGGGTTAGTGGGATGTCAGCCTGTGGGTTCAGGTGGTACCTCAGCGGTCGGACCTGCTCCCCGTTCCTGCCGTCCACTCGCTCCATCACCGGAGTTCTGGACGAGAGAAACACTTGTTAAACTTTAGGAACCTCTGACGGGTTCTGATGGGTTCTGACAGGATCTGACGGGTTCTGACGGGATCTGACGGGATCTGACGGGTTCTGACGGGTTCTGACAGGTTCTGACGGGATCTGACGGGTTCTGACGGGATCTGACGGGATCTGACGGGTTCTGACGGGTTCTGACAGGATCTGACGGGTTCTGACGGGTTCTGACGGGTTCTGACGGGATCTGACAGGATCTGACAGGATCTGACGGGTTCTGACGGGTTCTGACGGGATCTGACGGGATCTGACGGGTTCTGAACCTTCATCATCCCACATCTAAAACACAGACTTCCTGTTTGGAAAAGCTGTGTGATGCAGTGAAGAGCTTCCTGCTCAGTTCAGTCTCTGAACAGATGTTGGTCTTCTCGGGATTTTATTTCTTTTTAAATAAAAATGATTGATAGAAATGTGTTTTGGATGTAAATGTATGTTTCATGTTGTTTTATGAGACTTGAGATGTAACTGACAGGTTCATCCACACTTGGACTGTTTATCATTAGATCATCAGCCTTGTATTTACAGTAAGTTACATTTGGATGAAAGCGGTGAAAGACCAATCAGTTCACTTTAATGACACACAGCTAAATGACTCAGCACAGCCACAGTATTAAACACATCACCTTCAGTTATCACAACAGATCACAGTCACACACATGTTACAGCTAACGCTCACTCAGTGGGCTGTTAAAATCTCAGGACCTTATTACCCAGAAGCCTCTCTGACCTTCCCGTCCAGTTGTTAGACCTGCAGCAATATAAGCCTAAATACAGATGCATGTCCTGTATAGCAGGAGCAGTGGAATCTGGATCAGTGCAGCTTTAAGTCCTGAAGTGGTTTTGGGTGACGGGGGTCTGAGAGTCTGAGAGGACTGTCAGGGAGGTGAAGTCAGGAGCTGAAGGTTCAGACACGAACCTGCTCAGATCTAAAGTCTGTCAGACACCAGCACTTCACCTCTCTGACTCTACAGGACCCGGCAGGACTCAGGTGCAGTACCTGGAGACATGGGCGGGGTCAGACTCCAAATCCCACATCTCACAGTGAGTCACACTGCATCATGGGTAAGAAAACACATTCGAATCAAACTCATGACTTCTGAGACGTTCAGTCATGGAGACAGCGTCGATTAACTGATCACACTCACGCGTACAGGACGAGTGTTTAAAACACAACAGACACAGACACACACACACAGACACACACAGACAGATACACACCCACAGACACACACAGACAGACACAGACACACACACACACACAAACACACACACAGACACACACACACACACAGACACACACCCACAGACACACACACACACACAGACACACACACACAGACACACACACACCCACACACACACACACACACACACACACAGACACACACAGACAGACACACACACAGACACACACACAGACACACACAGACACACACTGGTTGTGTATTACCGGTTGTGTTGTCGAGCTTTGTGAAATGGGCTGTTTGGTCCCAGACAGAGGAGACTCCGACGGAGACGAGGGAAGCGAAGAGCGAGGAAGAGGAGGACCACCGGCAGGATGAAGAGGAAGATGACGAGCAGGGCGACTCGCACCGGGTCAGACCCTGAACACACACACACACACACACACACACACACACAGAGGGTTAACCTGGCTCAGAGATGCTCAGACGGGTTTCAGTTCAAATGTTCTGTATCTGTACCTCGAGCAGCTCTGGCCGGGCCACTGTCCACGCTGCCTCCATGACCAGAGTACCTGCAGTCAGGTGGAGCCCAGCCCACATCACAGTGACAGTTCTTATTACTGTTACACACCTGAGACACAGACACACAGCAGAGTAGACAGGGATTAATGCACTGTGGAATACAGACACGCTCATTTGTCTGTGAAACCTGACGAGGCGTCCGTCACTCACCCCGTGACCGTTGCATTTCCTGTGACACTCGTCCACGCCAAACACCGACACGTCCTGACACTTCTGGTTCAAACAGGCCTGCAAAAACACAACACTTCAACAACTCTCACAAAACTTTGGCAAACGCTTCAAAGAATCTTCGACTAACGTTTTACAGGATGTATAACTGGGGGGCGCTGTCTGACCTTTCCAGGGCCACAGGCAGTGCCCTGGGCCACAGTGGAGGGGTCCGACACATCATCGCCCAGGTGGAAGAAGGTTCCTCTGCAGACCAGGTCGCTGTGGTTGAAGCGGACCGTGGTGGTCAGGATCTCTGCGTTGGTGCCCAGCAGGGGGCGCTCCCTCCCTCCCTGACACTGGATCCTGCCGCAGTGAACGTCACTGCAACGAGACGAGCACAGAGGAAGCGATGGAGACGGTTGTTTCTACAGGAAAGTCTCTGTACGTCTGCCTACTGTGTTTACTCACGAGTTCCCACAGGGGACGTAGGAGCCGTTGGTCAGCTGACCACAGTTTCCGTATTTGTTCCCCTGTTTGTTGACTGATGAGAAGCAGACGGCGGGAGCGCTGGTGGCGTCTGAGGGCGGACGGACAGTCAGACAGTCAGGCTTTGGGGCAGTGTGAACTGATTTGGAACCAGACCAGCTAAACCACATTCTGACTCAGAACAAACTGGTTTAATGTCACTGTAAACTAACCGGACCAGTTCAGACTGGTTTAAGCTCAAGCGGACCTAAATGGACCAGTGTAAACAGGTTTAACTGGTTTTTCCTTTATCAGCAGATTTAGGCTCAGTGTGAACTGATCTCAGACCAGTGGCCCAGTATAAACCCATTCATGATCATTGTACACTGGTTTAGGTTTAGTACTGGTAACTGGTTTGGCTCAGTATCCTTTGGTGTTGACCAAACTGATTTTTAAACTGGTTTTAGCTTTTGTTTGACCAGTATAAACTGGTGTCTTACTGGGTCCCCACAGCATCTGGCACTGGGTGTGCATGCTGGCGCAGACTCCTCCGTAGCAGTAGGAAGCGCCGTCCTCACAGGGCTCTCCGTTCTGCAGGAAGACATTGGGGGGACAGTGGGGGGAGGAGCCGGTGCAGAACTCGGGGAGGTCGCATTCTCCGAGCGGCTCGCGACAAACCGAGCCCGCCGCCCGCAACTGAGGAGCGAGGGAGGAACTCTGATTCAGACACTGAGAGGAAGACTGACGAGACGCGGTGGAGGTGTTCAGCCTTACCTTACAGTCCTGGCAGCAGATGCCATCAGACGAACACTGAGCTCCAGGGACCAGCTGACAGGTGGAGGCGTTACAGCAGGGGTCGTCACACTCCTGACCAATCAGAGCACACTTGAACAGGTGAACACATCAACAGGAAAAACAACAGTAATACCCCCTCACACAG
The DNA here is from genome assembly GCA_016801885.1 of Toxotes chatareus. Lineage (NCBI taxonomy): Eukaryota > Metazoa > Chordata > Actinopteri > Toxotidae > Toxotes > Toxotes chatareus. The sequence continues at coordinate 425,449 of CM028886.1, read as the reverse complement.
ACAGACAGACAGACAGGTGAGTACCTCCAGGAGGCCGCAGTCACACTCCTCTCCTCTCTCCACGTACAGGTTTCCACAGCGAGGTCCTCCCAGCAGACTGTCCGGCTGCGGCACGTTGAACAGACACATGCCGCCTCCATGCAGCAGGCTGACGGACAGGTCTGCGGCGCTGCAGCTGCTGAACTGCTGACCCGGCATGAACCTGACAAAACCACCACCACCACCCAGTATTTAACCTGTCCCACGTTAAACAGGACAACCTGTCCCACGTAAAACAGGACAACCTGTCCCACATTAAACAGGACAACCTGTCCCACGTAAAACAGGACAACCTGTCCCACGTAAAACAGGACAACCTGTCCCACATTAAACAGGACAACCTGTCCCACGTAAAACAGGACAACCTGTCCCTGCAACCTGTCCCACGTTAAACAGGACAACATGGTCCCACATTAAACAGGACAACCTGTCCCACGTAAAACAGGACAACCTGTCCCACGTTAAACAGGACAACCTGTCCCACATTAAACAGGACAACCTGTCCCACGTTAAACAGGACAACCTGTCCCACATTAAACAGGACAACCTGTCCCACGTAAAACAGGACAACCTGTCCCACGTTAAACAGGACAACCTGTCCCACATTAAACAGGACAACCTGTCCCACGTTAAACAGGACAACCTGTCCCATGTAAAACAGGACAGCGTGTCCCACGTTAAACAGGACAACCTGTCCCACGTAAAACAGGACAACCTGTCCCACGTTAAACAGGACAACCTGTCCCATGTAAAACAGGACAGCGTGTCCCACGTTAAACAGGACAACCTGTCCCACGTTAAACAGGACAACCTGTCCCATGTAAAACAGGACAACCTGTCCCATGTAAAACAGGACAGCGTGTCCCAGGTTAAATAGTGGGCACTGACCCAGTTGATGGTTCCATGATGCATCCTCCAAGCCGCGGTTCATTCTGGCAGGAGCAGCGGCGTTCGGCGGTGTCATGACTCATCCCCAGATTGTGACCGAGCTCATGAGCAACAGTGGAGGCCACGCCCAAAACACTGACCAGGTGATCCTGAGACAGGTGAGAGAGAGACAGGTTTTCATGTGATCCCTCAGGTTTTACACTGGTTCACTTCCTTTCAGATGGACACAGTTTTTTTTAATAGTAATAAGAACTATGGGCCGCACACGGGTTGAAGCCATGATTACTGTGGGTCCATGTAGGGACCATGGAGCCGGATCACATCACCAACTCCGTCACCTGTCCGTCACGTTGAGAAATCTTTCTTTTCTAAAAAGTCAGTGTGAGCAGAAGCTGATGACAGAGGGAAGAACCTGAACAATGAGACTGCTTCAAACCCACAGCCACACAGGTACACAGGTGACATGTCAGCTGAGGTGATACTCACCACGTTGACTCCACCAGACCTGTCTCTGGAGCACATGGACGACTGGGACGCCATCCCCACTGTGGTGCCGTCAAAAGACCCACCCCTGTGAAATAAAACGTGACTCGTGCTTATCGTGATCGGTCAGTCTGAGGCTTTTATTCTGCTAAATGTTCCTGTCCTACATGATGAGCTGGGCGTTGTCATGGCGAAGGCGCGGCAGCAGTTCTCTGGTTCTCCATTCCAGGAAGCTGTTGAGGGTGTCCGTCGGACTCTTCTCCACACGGATCTTATCTCGGTCGCTCCAGATCTCCAGACCAGTCAACGCCACTCGGACGTTCAGAGGACGGTAGAACTGCAACAGACAGAAGAGAGATGGTTCATTCTGCTGTTACAGCAGGTTTACAGTTACAGAGGTCAGAGGTCAGAGGTCTCACCCAGTCCACCTGGTTGGCCACGTCCAGCATGCGGTAGATGATGGTCTTGTTGTTCTTCTGGTAATTTACAAACTGTGAGGAGCAGAAATGACAGAGATTCTTCTACATCAGGATTCATCACATTAACAACACACGTGTTCAAATCCACATACACAGCGAAACATTAGGAGCCGATCTTCATTCCTCAGATTCTGTTCAATCTATTAAATACACTGCTGCCACCGTGTGTTGCAAAGACATTACTGCAGATACACACTGACCTGAAATGGACACAAATGTTAACGTCACACACACACACTGACCTCCTGGTGATCGGCCACCAGCACCAGCTCGATGTATTTGGTCTCTGACAGGATGTCTCTCTTCCTCTGTGGACAGGGGACAGAGATAAAGTCACATCACAACATGCATCTTTACTACATCTGCTGCTAACACCATCACTGCACCACTGCAGGGGCTAACACCACAGCTAATCTTTACAGTGTGGAGTTCTGTCCATCTGATTGACAGCTGCAAATACTGTCTCACCCTGTGTGTGTGTGTGGAGGTGTAGATGGGGGGCACAGCGCGTGGGAAACCCCGCAGCCTCCAGCGCTGTCGCCCTCCAGAGGGCTGGTGGAGAATAGTAGGTGAACTCCTTCTTCGTCACCTCCTCCTCCTCCACTTCCCCCGCTCCCCTCTCCTCCACTCTCCCCCCCTGCCCCCTCCTCCCCCTCCCCCCGCTGGTGTGTGTGGAGGTGTTGGGGATGGTAGCTGTCGTCCTGCGGCTGCAGCTCGAAGCTCAGAGTGGAGTTGATGGCGATGACGCCTCTGCAGGAGGAAGCACAGTCAGTGTGACAGCAGCTGATCGGGTCCGGCTGAGCCCGTGAACCTGCAGCTGAGCAGAGGTATGAACACACCTGGAGAAGATGTGCTGCAGGTGTGTACTACGCAGCTGTTCACACGGCACAGCTCATCAACACAATGTGTTCAAAGGCAGACGGCATACATTTCAGTTTCTCAGTAAACGTCACAAAACCAAAACTAGGAGCTAAAAGAGGCTAAAAGAGCAGCAGAGGTGGTGAGTCAGTTCACCATGACACAAACAGCTGGATTCAAAGTCAAAGTAAAAGCACTGATCAGCCGCAGAGTGTATTGTTTGTTGTGATGAATGGAACGTGCTGAGCTGATCTGGTGGACAGAGCTTTCTGTGTGCAGAGCCTCCGGCCGCTGCCAGGACAATCCTCTGACCCTGAAACCACAAACTGGACCTGGTCTCTTCACGTGAGCTGATAAACAAACCCAGTAATCCTCCCGCAGCCTCCACCCTCTGTGCTGCAGAGGTCAGAGGTCACTCACACTGATCCGGATCAGTTTAACCTGCAGAGGAACGCTGAGGTCGTCGCTCACGTTTTGTGCTGAGAACACAAGAAACACAAAGACGTGACACAGTAAATCCTGGACTCTGCCCCGGATCGGAGGTTTTTAGGTTTAAAGAGATTTTCTTTCTTCTTTTCTTTCTGTTGGAGAAGAAAATGTTTTTCTCCAAATGTGTAGGAAGTGTCACAACAGGTCAGCCCACGTGTTTCTGACTAAACCCGTGAGTCGAGATATGGACATGCTGTGCACTCAGCTGCATCAGTGATCTGTTTCCTGTCAGGACGTCTGATCATTTTCATCTCTGCTTTAATCAGAGCGGCGCAGCAAACACTGAGGAAACCCACAAACACAAAGCCCTGTCTGTGCTGCTTGGCAGCCATGTTTCTGTTCCACACAACACCTGACCTCACAGGTCTGTGAGCCCGCCACACTGCACGACCTGACAACAGCTGACAACAACAGCGGAGCTCCTGGTTCACAACTCTGCAGCTGATCAGCAACAACCAATGATAGAAGACAAACTCGTTCCCAGGGCTCCGGCCTCTGTTAGCTAGAAAACATTTCTGTTTTTCTGTCTACAGCAGAAAATGTTGGGGGAGCTGGTCACTGAAAGAGGCAGTTACTGACCGGAGTCCGGAGCAGGTGCTCAGGGCCACTCTGGACTGAGGGAAACCTCTGACGCTGCCGTGGTAATAACAGTGAGTCTGCGGACGACACAGCAACATCTGTCACAGCTGGAAAACACGACAGAGACGGGCTGAGGACGGACGGCGGTGCGTTCACTGACTCACCACAGGATCGGCTTTCACGGACACTCCGGTACCGTTGGGCAGGTAGTAGAAGACGCTGGGCGGTTTGGGCAGCAGGTCGCTGCAGAGAGACGTCACATCACATTCATGTGTTTGATGTTTGTTTTTTTAATCAGACAGTTGAGAGGGAAAAGTCCCCAATCAATCGATCAATCAACCTTTCAGCTGTCAGGACGACCACTTCGTGTTTAACATGATCAGACTCACTGGTTCTTCTCCAGGTCCAGCAGGAAGAGTCGTCCTCCCACCTGCAGTCCACACTGCAGCCTGTCAGGGTGACCGTCCTGAAACAGGGACAGCAGACTGTGGTTTCATTTCACCAAACATTTAAACATTGACCATGACAAACACAAATGGGTCTACGTCCATCATTTTTAGTCATCATTTATTTTTCTGCTCCTTTAGGATGTGGGCGGGTCTCAGTACATCCGTTAACCAATCAGTGGCTTTTCCTGCCTCCTCTTTTAAGAGGAGACACTTCCTGTCCGACACCTCCTCGCTTTCTCCTCTCAGCTCCACAGGAAGTCAGAGAGAGAGAGTGTGTGTGTGTGTGTGTTGGCTACTGAGGAGATCAAGCTTCTCTCTGTTACACAGAAAGACGGTTTATTAATCAACGAGGCAAACACACACCTATCAACAGGTGATCAGCTGAGCACAGTGTCCACTCACTGTTCTGGGGTCTGAATGCTGTCCCTCAAACATCGTCCACTTCCTGTTTGTATCATGTCCTATATGCTGCATGTCCTTCTCCTCCTCTCCTCCATTCCCAGCTGTCCTATATTCCTCCTCTTCCTCAGCAGGAGGGTCCCCCATATGAGTCAGGTTCTGCTCGAGGTTTCTTCCTGTCCAAAGGAAAACTCCACCCAGAGTCCTTCAGGGTGGAGTTTTCCTTTGAAAAGACTAGAATTCCCCTCTCAGGCGTGTTTGTTTTCTCCACCCTCTCTGTACTTTGTACTGTGGTGGGGTCTGGCCATTGTGCAGCAGGATGGAGGGGGGGTGAGAGGGGTGTTTGTTGGCTGAGTCATGTTCAGTTGAGCTGGGTGGGTCTGACTCTGGAGCCTCAGGATCAACTTAAACATGTGCATCACTCTGATGTTTCATTCACACCTGAGGAGCTTCCTCTGCTCTGACACAGGTGATGTCTGCTGCCACTCACCTGTGTTTCTCACAGCACACACACACACACACACGTTCCCTTTTCTCTGCTCTCTCTCTCTCTCTCTCTCACTGTGGTGAGGTCATGTCTCTCGCCTGATTTCCACACGATGTCAGAGCGAGCTCTGGGTGCGGCTGAAAGAACAGAGTCAGAATGTCCCACTGTACCGGGGATCAGTGAAGCCCCCCCCCCTCCCTGACTTTCACTGGGTGATCCTAACCACAGCAGCTCACTCAGTGACAGTGAAGATAATGGACCTGCTCTGCAGACACACAGCACATCACCAAACCACAGCTGAGACTTTTATTTTGTCGGTTCCCTGAACTGACGTTAATCAGCTCCAGATGTTTTTATAGTTTACACAGAGTTAAACATTTATAAAAACTTTATCCAGCTCTCTGACTTTCTCCTCTCTACCAACTCGTTTCCTCCCGGCTGGGTGGAGTCGGGGTGGGTGGGTGTCAGGGGGATTTCTACAGGAAGTGATCTCAGAGCTTCTGTCAGCTGCACAGGAAGTGTCTGTCCTCTCACCGCCCCCGTGGTCTGATCTCAGTGTTCCTGCAGGAAGCTCCTGGAGAAACTGTCGGAGCTCCCGTTTCCTTCCTCTGTCTCTTTACACTGAACCCGACCGACTGTGAGCCTCCTCCAGACTCTGGACTCTGCTCCTCAGGGGGTTTCTTCAAAAAGAGTTTCTGTCATCAGTCTTTCTGAAAACCTAAAATAAGTTCCTTTTTCTGGCAGAGTTCGAAGGACTCTGCTTTTTAACAAATAACCACACAGGATCCACTCGGTCCTGTTCCTGTGTGTCACTGAGCTCTGACCAAAGAGCTGAATAACTTCAGCCATGTTCACGAGCTCGCTGTCTTTTCCTCCGCTGCCTTCAGGAACCTTATGTATATGAACTCTACGTTAATGTGATGGCTGACGTCAGCCCTCAGCACAGCCAAATTACATTACATTACATTAGTAATTAAGCATTTAATAACCAGTAAAGTACATCAGTAAAATGCCAGTAACACACCACTACAAACCAGTATGAACCTTGTAAAATCTAGTCCCCAGTTCAGCAAAAGCCAATAGAGCCAAGAAATAAACCACTATAACATCAGTAATTAACCATTAAAACCAGTCAGAACCAGTATGAGGCTGTTTTCATATCTCTGACCTGTAAAGCTTCCACGAGGCTTCGTCTCTGTCCGTCCACCAGGATAAAGGGACGAGTCTTCTCCAGCAGGGGACGCCGCCATCTGTCCACACCTGAGGACACAGACAGACACTCAGCTGCTGGTTGTTTCTGGGTGAAGCCAACCAATCAGCAGCCAATCACAGAATCCTCTCATGAGTCTTATTAATTCAGGAGTCACTCAGGTAGGCAGGTACAGGTACGCTGCAGCAGACCAGGACAGCGTGTCCATTCACTGCAGCTAGTTCAGTCCAGGCTGATTTCAGATTACACCAGAAACACGCCAGGGATTCAATCAGAACAAGGTCAGAGGTCAAAGTCACACACACACTGCCAGACACTGCTTTGACTTCCATTCATGGTGAGTAGCTTAATTTGCATTCATAGAAGAAGAAGTACCAGCACAACCATGTAAAAATACGAGTTAAAGTTCAAATTATACGATCAACATCCAGAAAGCAGTTTCTTATCAACAAAGTTGACGTCATCAAGTTGTCTTCTTTTGCTCAAAAAAAAAAAAAATCAAACTTCCTGTCACATCCGACATAACAGCAGCACATCCTCAGCTGCTGCAGCTGTACAGCAGTACGGTACTTGAGTAAATGTACTTAGTTACTTTAAACTACTGAAGTAATCCCTGTCCACTAACTGTATCAGTTCTGTAACGTCAGGCACGTGACTCTTACCTGTCACTGTTGCGGTCAGACCGTCCGGAGACAGAACCCCTCCGTCCTGTGGTGCGTTCAGGGACCTGCAGACGGTGAACGCAGCGCGGCCGCTGAGCAGCAGCAGCAGCAGTAACGTTGCGGCGGATCCGCACATCCTCCCTGAGTCACTGGTCACCGGCAACAGGTTGCTGCTGTGAGATGAGTATATGCGAGGTAACCCCGTCCCGCTCCCGTTACCTCACCGTGTCGGAGCACCGGGGGAGGCTCCACCGGAACTGCATGGCGCTTCTTTTCCTGGTAACATCCACAGCAAGGAGTGGGTCAGAACGGCTCCTGTACCGGACGACAGGCGGGGAAGTGACTATGTAGCGAGAGGACAGCCCGGTCCTCCGGTCCAGAATCTGCGCAGCTCTGGCAAAAACAGTTTCGCTCGCCCAAAATGAGCGTTAGCACCGGGTGGTGTCGGTCGGTTTATGTCGGCTGAGTTCGTCGGGACACTGTTCGTCCGTCCCGACAGGCCTGAAAACAGCTCGTTACCGGGGAACACCGGACCGCCCGTGTTTATACCTGGAGCTAACTGAGACGTCATCCAGCTAAGTGAAGCTAACCGGAGGTAGCGAGAGGTAAATCGGAAGTGGTGCGATTCGACCTTCGAAATAAAGGTCAGAAACACATATTTTGGCCGCATTCAAAAGAGTCAACGTTTACATGATGAATATCACACACTGAGCTGTGACACTTTGCATGATGAGGACTTTTGCTTTTGATCCTTTACATTTGGCTGGTGTTACTTCTTCTTTTTCCATGTAACGAAGTATTTAGTATTTTTTAGTTTTTTTCTTTTACTTAATAAAAATATCTCAGTACTTTGTCCACTGCTGCACACACTCAGTGATACAGGCTGTTTGCACTGTGACCTTCACACTGTTGGTCAGTGTGTGGTGAATGAGGCGGCAGACACACGCTGCAAAACCGATCATAGAATGGATTTTATTTTGAAAACAAAATGGATGTAGTATTTATGGCATAAAGGCAGCACAGGTATTGAGTTGGTGAGGCGCGCGCGCGCACACACACACTCAGAGGGTATTTCCTCAGCGGATTTAACCCCTTCCTGTCTGCAGAAGGATTCTCTGATGAGCTCAGATCCGCCGCAGACTGGAGCCTGAGATTCTTCAGTTTATCAGAGACACCAGCTCAAACTGAGTCTGAGCCTCAGTCCTGTGAGAAATCCTCCTCCATGAAGGCTGAGCTCAGGGTTCAGGGTTACTGATTCAGAAAACTGTTCAAAACTGTGAATGAAGCGAACGCTGCACATGAACCAAAGCTTTCTCATCATGTATATGTGTCTGTACTGATGTTAAGTTTTCTCCTCCGGGGTCAGAGGATTCTGGAAACACCTCCTGTTGCTATCAGACTAAAACAATTTACCAAGTTTGAAATCTGCTTTTAAAACCTGACAAAGTGCAGCGTGCTGTGATCCACATGCAGGCTGAACCTGTACTGGGTTCTGGAGGATTACAGGTCGGTGCTGATGTAAACTGATCCGGTGTCAGTTTGCTTTAGCTGCTGTTTGAGGATCAGATTAAAACTGTGAAGCTGTGAATGAAGCGAGTGCTGCACGTGCTGCAGCAGAGGATCAGCGGGTTACATAACTCCTCTGTACATATCTAATCTGATCATGTGATCTCTCTACACACACACACACACACACACACACACTGAGTCACCCAGGCTGGTTGAAACCTTCTGTGCTGTGGTCAAACTGTGCACAGCTGCCCTGGGCCCCAGACTCTGAGTGGCTCTCAGCTCCAGTTTGTTGCCCTCATGTATTTATACTCTCCTGTAAAATGAATCCTGTGATGTTTGACAAACCTTCTGTTCTCCTCAAGATAATTTCTCCAAAGAACCAACCTCAGACCGTCTGGATAAAAACTCTCTGTCTACCAAAACAAAGATGGAGGCAGGAGTGATGTGTTTTTACAGTGTGAACCAAAATGTAAAAACATTTACTATCGGGTATATTTGTCTGCATTGATGTTACTTTCCATTCTTATATATTTTTCTTGGGATGTGTCATTTCAGGATCTAAAGACGACTCCTGCAGATTCACCTGATGTCGAGAGTTAACTACCACAAACTAACCGACTCCCAGCAGAGCAGAGGTTTCACCTGAGTCTCCAGCTGAGTTTCTCTCATACTGATCATCAGACAGACCTGAAATGTGTGAATCAGAGGTTGTTGGGTTTGGGTTTATCTGAACAGGGGTCTACCCGGGGTCGTAGCGCGGCTGCTCTGAGTCGGACTCTTTCTGTCTGTGATCACGACAAAGACGACGTCCCCACCTGCTCAGACGCTGAAGCATCTGCAGAGACACAGCAGCAGTTTCACACACGACTGTGAAACACAACAAGAGTCTGAAAATCTGATCTAAGGAATCCAAGGCACAAAATCTGGGAGGAAGTCAGACGGTTGTCTGGCTGTTGGTTGCTTGTTATTCTGCTGCTGACTAACGAGCGACTCACCGTCCTCATCCTCCGTCCATGCCTGGTGATGCGTTTGCCGTCCACAGAGGAAATCCGTCTCTGGATCTGCAGGTTGTAGAGGAACAAAACTCGCTTCTTCTCCCTCTGAGAGACAGACAGAGACACCGTTCATTAACTGTATGAAACTGGGACAATTTGACTGAAAATCCAAACTAGCAAAGTCCCTGCACTGTGATTGGACGGGGTGTGGATCAGCTCTCACAGATCATGTCCACATATTCAGCCTTTAAGCAGAAAGTGGACCGAGTCCAGGATGCAGGCTTTGTCTGGTGGACGGCCTTCAGCCCAGGTTCAGTCAGACCAGACCAGACCTGAGGAGGCTGTCCACAGGTGTCCACAGGTTCTGCTATAACTCTGTTCATGTGACCACAGGTGAGCTCACCTTCGTTACAGTGAGATACCTGGGGCCTGTATTTTCAGTGTTATGACAGTTATGAAGGTGTCAGTGATGCTGACTCACCTCTGTGACAGTGAGAGTTTATAGAGACAGAATAAAATCAGATCACAGCAGGAAGTGTCTGAAAACAGAAACATGAGACTGCTCTCTCTCTCTGTCTCTGAATGTCTCTCTACCACAGCTCTGTTATAATGCTCTTACATTAATCTGCTCTCAGATCAGATTTACTGTAGCTCACAGGGTTTAAACACTGTGTGTGTGTGTGTGTTGATGAGATTGAACAGTTTGCCTCTTCATCAGTGAAGGAGAGGAAGTGACATCACAGCGTAACGTATGTTCAGAGTGAGACAGACCGGAGTGTTGACGCTGTCACGTTTTCTGTTGTTTCCTGTGTGTGACAGACACTGTTACCATGGTGACCACTGATCCTGCAGCCTGTCGTTACACTCGTTCCTTCAGTCTCTCTCCTCTCTCTGTGATCACTTTGCTCAGTCTTAAGTCA